>JAEHOC010000178.1:0-56815 GCA_016834605.1 Chlamydomonas incerta | reverse complement strand
GTGTGTGCATGTGAGCCCTACCCCGCAGTTCGCCCGGCAGCCAAAGCGTTCTCCTGACCTTCCCTTCGCTGGCGTGGGTCACGAGGGGGAACTGCGTGTGTGCATGTGAGCCCTACCCCGCATTTCGCCCGGAAGCCAAAGCCCTTTCTTTCCTGGCGCAATGCGTGAGGGGCACTGCGTGTGTGCATGTGAGCCCTACCCCGCATTTCGCCCGGCAGCCAAAGCGTTCTCCTGACCTTCCCTTCGCTGGCGTGGGGCATGAGGGGGACTGCGTGTGTGCATGTGAGCCCTACCCCGCATTTCACCCGGTAGCCAAAGCGTTCCCCCGACTTTCCATTTTCTGGCGTGGGGCATGAGGGGGACTGCGTGTGTGCATGTGAGCCCTACCCCGCATTTCGCCTGGCAGCCAAAGCGTTCCCCCGACTTTCCCTTTTCTGGCGTAGGGCATGAGGGGGACTGCGTGTGTGCATGTGAGCCCTACCCCGCATTTCACCCGGTAGCCAAAGCGTTCCCCCGACTTTCCATTTTCTGGCGTGGGGCATGAGGGGGACTGCGTGTGTGCATGTGAGCCCTACCCCGCATTTCGCCTGGCAGCCAAAGCGTTCCCCCGACTTTCCCTTTTCTGGCGTAGGGCATGAGGGGGACTGCGTGTGTGCATGTGAGCCCTACCCCGCATTTCACCCGGCACCCAAAGCGTTCCCCCGACTTTCTCTTTTCTGGCATGGGGCATGAGGGGGACTGCGTGTGTGCATGTGAGCCCTACCCCGCATTTTGCCCGGCAGCCAAAGCGTTCCCCCGACTTTCCCTTTTCTGGCGTGGGGCATGAGGGGGACTGCGTGTGTGCATGTGAGCCCTACCCCGCATTTCGCCCGGAAACCAAAGCCCTTTCTTTCCCTGGCGCAATGCGTGAGGGGCACTGCGTGTGTGCATGTGAGCCCTACCCCGCATTTCGCCTGGCAGCCAAAGCGATCCCCCGGCTTTAACTTCCCTGGCGTGGGTCACGAGGGGCACTGCGTGTGTGCATGTGAGCCCTACCCCGCATTTCGCCCGGAAGCCAAAGCCCTCCCTTCCCTGGCGCAATGCGTGAGGGGCACTGCGTGTGTGCATGTGAGCCCTACCCCGCATTTCGCCCGGAAGCCAAAGCGATCCCCCGGCTTTAACTTCCCTGGCGTGGGTCACGAGCGGCACTGCGTGTGTGCATGTGAGCCCTACCCCGCATTTCGCCCGGAAGCCAAAGCCCTCCCTTCCCTGGCGCAATGCGTGAGGGGCACTGCGTGTGTGCATGTGAGCCCTACCCCGCATTTCGCCCGGAAGCCAAAGCGATCCCCCGGCTTTCCCTTCCCTGGCGTGGGGCACGCGGGGCACTGCGTGTGTGCATGTGAGCCCTACCCCGCATTTCGCCCGGAAGCCAAAGCGATCCCCCGGCTTTAACTTCCCTGGCGTGGGTCACGAGGGGCACTGCGTGTGTGCATGTGAGCCCTACCCCGCATTTCCCCTGGAAGCCAAAGCGATTCCCCGGCTCTCCCTTCCCTGGCGTGGGGCACGAGGGGCACTGCGTGTGTGCATGTGAGCCCTACCCCGCATTTCGCCCGGAAGCCAAAGCCCTCCCTTCCCTGGCGCAATGCGTGAGGGGCACTGCGTGTGTGCATGTGAGCCCTACCCCGCATTTCGCCCGGCAGCCAAAGCGTTCTCCTGACCTTCCCTTCGCTGGCGTGGGTCACGAGGGGAACTGCGTGTGTGCATGTGAGCCCTACCCCGCATTTCGCCCGGAAGCCAAAGCCCTTTCTTTCCTGGCGCAATGCGTGAGGGGCACTGCGTGTGTGCATGTGAGCCCTACCCCGCATTTCGCCCGGAAGCCAAAGCGTTCTCCTGACCTTCCCTTCCCTGGCGTGGGTCAATAGGGGAACTGCGTGTGTGCATGTGAGCCCTACCCCGCATTTCGCCCGGCAGCCAAAGCGTTCTCCTGGCCTTCCCTTCCCTGGCGTGGGTCACGAGGGGCACTGCGTGTGTGCATGTGAGCCCTACCCCGCATTTCGCCCGGAAGCCAAAGCGATCCCCCGGCTTTCCCTTCCCTGGCGTGGGGCACGAGGGGCACTGCGTGTGTGCATGTGAGCCCTACACCGCAATTCTCCCGGAAGCCAAAGCCCTCCCTTCCCTGGCGCAATGCGTGAGGGGCACTGCGTGTGTGCATGTGAGCCCTACCCCGCATTTCCCCCGGAAGCCAAAGCGATCCCCCGGCTTTCCCTTCCCTGGCGTGGGGCACGCGGGGCACTGCGTGTGTGCATGTGAGCCCTACCCCGCATTTCGCCCGGAAGCCAAAGCCCTTTCTTTCCTGGCGCAATGCGTGAGGGGCACTGCGTGTGTGCATGTGAGCCCTACCCCCGCATTTCGCCTGGCAGCCAAAGCGATCCCCCGGCTCTCCCTTCCCTGGCGTGGGGCACGAGGGGCACTGCGTGTGTGCATGTGAGCCCTACCCCGCATTTCGCCCGGAAGCCAAAGCCCTTTCTTTCCTGGCGCAATGCGTGAGGGGCACTGCGTGTGTGCATGTGAGCCCTACCCCGCAGTTCGCCCGGCAGCCAAAGCGTTCTCCTGACCTTCCCTTCGCTGGCGTGGGTCACGAGGGGAACTGCGTGTGTGCATGTGAGCCCTACCCCGCATTTCGCCCGGAAGCCAAAGCCCTTTCTTTCCTGGCGCAATGCGTGAGGGGCACTGCGTGTGTGCATGTGAGCCCTACCCCGCATTTCGCCCGGCAGCCAAAGCGTTCTCCTGACCTTCCCTTCCCTGGCGTGGGTCACGAGGGGAACTGCGTGTGTGCATGTGAGCCCTACCCCGCATTTCCCCTGGAAGCCAAAGCGTTCCCCCGACTTTCCCTTTTCTGGCGTGGGGCATGAGGGGGACTGCGTGTGTGCATGTGAGCCCTACCCCGCATTTCGCCCGGAAACCAAAGCCCTTTCTTTCCCTGGCGCAATGCGTGAGGGGCACTGCGTGTGTGCATGTGAGCCCTACCCCGCATTTCGCCTGGCAGCCAAAGCGATCCCCCGGCTTTAACTTCCCTGGCGTGGGTCACGAGGGGCACTGCGTGTGTGCATGTGAGCCCTACCCCGCATTTCGCCCGGAAGCCAAAGCCCTCCCTTCCCTGGCGCAATGCGTGAGGGGCACTGCGTGTGTGCATGTGAGCCCTACCCCGCATTTCGCCCGGAAGCCAAAGCGATCCCCCGGCTTTCCCTTCCCTGGCGTGGGGCACGCGGGGCACTGCGTGTGTGCATGTGAGCCCTACCCCGCATTTCGCCTGGCAGCCAAAGCGATCCCCCGGCTTTAACTTCCCTGGCGTGGGTCACGAGGGGCACTGCGTGTGTGCATGTGAGCCCTACCCCGCATTTCGCCCGGAAGCCAAAGCCCTCCCTTCCCTGGCGCAATGCGTGAGGGGCACTGCGTGTGTGCATGTGAGCCCTACCCCGCATTTCGCCCGGAAGCCAAAGCGATCCCCCGGCTTTCCCTTCCCTGGCGTGGGGCACGCGGGGCACTGCGTGTGTGCATGTGAGCCCTACCCCGCATTTCGCCCGGAAGCCAAAGCGATCCCCCGGCTTTCCCTTCCCTGGCGTGGGGCACGAGGGGCACTGCGTGTGTGCATGTGAGCCCTACACCGCAATTCTCCCGGAAGCCAAAGCCCTCCCTTCCCTGGCGCAATGCGTGAGGGGCACTGCGTGTGTGCATGTGAGCCCTACCCCGCATTTCCCCCGGAAGCCAAAGCGATCCCCCGGCTCTCCCTTCCCTGGCGTGGGGCACGAGGGGCACTGCGTGTGTGCATGTGAGCCCTACCCCGCATTTCGCCCGGAAGCCAAAGCCCTCCCTTCCCTGGCGCAATGCGTGAGGGGCACTGCGTGTGTGCATGTGAGCCCTACCCCGCAGTTCGCCCGGCAGCCAAAGCGTTCTCCTGACCTTCCCTTCGCTGGCGTGGGTCACGAGGGGAACTGCGTGTGTGCATGTGAGCCCTACCCCGCATTTCGCCCGGAAGCCAAAGCCCTTTCTTTCCTGGCGCAATGCGTGAGGGGCACTGCGTGTGTGCATGTGAGCCCTACCCCGCATTTCGCCCGGAAGCCAAAGCGTTCTCCTGACCTTCCCTTCCCTGGCGTGGGTCAATAGGGGAACTGCGTGTGTGCATGTGAGCCCTACCCCGCATTTCGCCCGGCAGCCAAAGCGTTCTCCTGGCCTTCCCTTCCCTGGCGTGGGTCACGAGGGGCACTGCGTGTGTGCATGTGAGCCCTACCCCGCATTTCGCCCGGAAGCCAAAGCGATCCCCCGGCTTTCCCTTCCCTGGCGTGGGGCACGAGGGGCACTGCGTGTGTGCATGTGAGCCCTACACCGCAATTCTCCCGGAAGCCAAAGCCCTCCCTTCCCTGGCGCAATGCGTGAGGGGCACTGCGTGTGTGCATGTGAGCCCTACCCCGCATTTCCCCCGGAAGCCAAAGCCCTTTCTTTCCTGGCGCAATGCGTGAGGGGAACTGCGTGTGTGCATGTGAGCCCTACCCCGCATTTCGCCCGGCAGCCAAAGCGTTCTCCTGGCCTTCCCTTCCCTGGCGTGGGTCACGAGGGGCACTGCGTGTGTGCATGTGAGCCCTACCCCGCATTTCGCCCGGAAGCCAAAGCGATCCCCCGGCTTTCCCTTCCCTGGCGTGGGGCACGAGGGGCACTGCGTGTGTGCATGTGAGCCCTACACCGCAATTCTCCCGGAAGCCAAAGCCCTCCCTTCCCTGGCGCAATGCGTGAGGGGCACTGCGTGTGTGCATGTGAGCCCTACCCCGCATTTCCCCCGGAAGCCAAAGCGATCCCCCGGCTTTCCCTTCCCTGGCGTGGGGCACGCGGGGCACTGCGTGTGTGCATGTGAGCCCTACCCCGCATTTCGCCCGGAAGCCAAAGCCCTTTCTTTCCTGGCGCAATGCGTGAGGGGCACTGCGTGTGTGCATGTGAGCCCTACCCCGCATTTCCCCTGGAAGCCAAAGCGATTCCCCGGCTCTCCCTTCCCTGGCGTGGGGCACGAGGGGCACTGCGTGTGTGCATGTGAGCCCTACCCCGCATTTCGCCCGGAAGCCAAAGCCCTTTCTTTCCTGGCGCAATGCGTGAGGGGCACTGCGTGTGTGCATGTGAGCCCTACCCCGCAGTTCGCCCGGAAGCCAAAGCGATCCCCCGGCTTTCCCTTCCCTGGCGTGGGGCACGAGGGGCACTGCGTGTGTGCATGTGAGCCCTACACCGCAATTCTCCCGGAAGCCAAAGCCCTCCCTTCCCTGGCGCAATGCGTGAGGGGCACTGCGTGTGTGCATGTGAGCCCTACCCCGCATTTCCCCCGGAAGCCAAAGCGATCCCCCGGCTTTCCCTTCCCTGGCGTGGGGCACGCGGGGCACTGCGTGTGTGCATGTGAGCCCTACCCCGCATTTCGCCCGGAAGCCAAAGCCCTTTCTTTCCTGGCGCAATGCGTGAGGGGCACTGCGTGTGTGCATGTGAGCCCTACCCCGCATTTCCCCTGGAAGCCAAAGCGATTCCCCGGCTCTCCCTTCCCTGGCGTGGGGCACGAGGGGCACTGCGTGTGTGCATGTGAGCCCTACCCCGCATTTCGCCCGGAAGCCAAAGCCCTTTCTTTCCTGGCGCAATGCGTGAGGGGCACTGCGTGTGTGCATGTGAGCCCTACCCCGCAGTTCGCCCGGCAGCCAAAGCGTTCTCCTGACCTTCCCTTCGCTGGCGTGGGTCACGAGGGGAACTGCGTGTGTGCATGTGAGCCCTACCCCGCATTTCGCCCGGAAGCCAAAGCCCTTTCTTTCCTGGCGCAATGCGTGAGGGGCACTGCGTGTGTGCATGTGAGCCCTACCCCGCATTTCGCCCGGCAGCCAAAGCGTTCTCCTGACCTTCCCTTCCCTGGCGTGGGTCACGAGGGGAACTGCGTGTGTGCATGTGAGCCCTACCCCGCATTTCGCCCGGCAGCCAAAGCGTTCTCCTGGCCTTCCCTTCCCTGGCGTGGGTCACGAGGGGCACTGCGTGTGTGCATGTGAGCCCTACCCCGCATTTCGCCCGGAAGCCAAAGCGTTCTCCTGGCCTTCCCTTCCCTGGCGTGGGTCACGAGGGGCACTGCGTGTGTGCATGTGAGCCCTACCCCGCATTTCGCCCGGAAGCCAAAGCGATCCCCCGGCTTTCCCTTCCCTGGCGTGGGGCACGAGGGGCACTGCGTGTGTGCATGTGAGCCCTACACCGCAATTCTCCCGGAAGCCAAAGCCCTTTCTTTCCTGGCGCAATGCGTGAGGGGCACTGCGTGTGTGCATGTGAGCCCTACCCCGCATTTCCCCTGGAAGCCAAAGCGATTCCCCGGCTTTCCCTTCCCTGGCGTGGGTCACGAGGGGCACTGCGTGTGTGCATGTGAGCCCTACCCCGCATTTCGCCCGGAAGCCAAAGCGTTCTCCTGACCTTCCCTTCCCTGGCGTGGGTCACGAGGGGAACTGCGTGTGTGCATGTGAGCCCTACCCCGCATTTCGCCCGGCAGCCAAAGCGTTCTCCTGGCCTTCCCTTCCCTGGCGTGGGTCACGAGGGGCACTGCGTGTGTGCATGTGAGCCCTACCCCGCATTTCGCCCGGCAGCCAAAGCGTTCTCCTGGCCTTCCCTTCCCTGGCGTGGGTCACGAGGGGCACTGCGTGTGTGCATGTGAGCCCTACCCCGCATTTCGCCCGGAAGCCAAAGCGTTCTCCTGACCTTCCCTTCCCTGGCGTGGGTCACGAGGGGCACTGCGTGTGTGCATGTGAGCCCTACCCCGCATTTCGCCCGGAAGCCAAAGCGATCCCCCGGCTTTCCCTTCCCTGGCGTGGGGCACGAGGGGCACTGCGTGTGTGCATGTGAGCCCTACACCGCAATTCTCCCGGAAACCAAAGCCCTTTCTTTCCTGGCGCAATGCGTGAGGGGCACTGCGTGTGTGCATGTGAGCCCTACCCCGCATTTCCCCTGGAAGCCAAAGCGATTCCCCGGCTTTCCCTTCCCTGGCGTGGGTCACGAGGGGCACTGCGTGTGTGCATGTGAGCCCTACCCCGCATTTCGCCCGAAAGCCAAAGCCCTTCCTTCCCTGGCGCAATGCGTGAGGGGCACTGCGTGTGTGCATGTGAGCCCTACCCCGCATTTCGCCCGGAAGCCAAAGCGTTCTCCTGACCTTCCCTTCGCTGGCGTGGGTCACGAGGGGAACTGCGTGTGTGCATGTGAGCCCTACCCCGCATTTCCCCTGGAAGCCAAAGCCGTCCCTTCCCTGGCGCAATGCGTGAGGGGCACTGCGTGTGTGCATGTGAGCCCTACCCCGCATTTCGCCCGGCAGCCAAAGCGTTCTCCTGACCTTCCCTTCGCTGGCGTGGGTCACGAGGGGAACTGCGTGTGTGCATGTGAGCCCTACCCCGCATTTCCCCTGGAAGCCAAAGCCGTCCCTTCCCTGGCGCAATGCGTGAGGGGCACTGCGTGTGTGCATGTGAGCCCTACCCCGCATTTCGCCCGGAAGCCAAAGCCCTTTCTTTCCTGGCGCAATGCGTGAGGGGCACTGCGTGTGTGCATGTGAGCCCTACCCCGCATTTCGCCCGGCAGCCAAAGCGTTCTCCTGACCTTCCCTTCCCTGGCGTGGGTCACGAGGGGAACTGCGTGTGTGCATGTGAGCCCTACCCCGCATTTCGCCCGGCAGCCAAAGCGTTCTCCTGGCCTTCCCTTCCCTGGCGTGGGTCACGAGGGGCACTGCGTGTGTGCATGTGAGCCCTACCCCGCATTTCGCCCGGAAGCCAAAGCGTTCTCCTGGCCTTCCCTTCCCTGGCGTGGGTCACGAGGGGCACTGCGTGTGTGCATGTGAGCCCTACCCCGCATTTCGCCCGGAAGCCAAAGCGATCCCCCGGCTTTCCCTTCCCTGGCGTGGGGCACGAGGGGCACTGCGTGTGTGCATGTGAGCCCTACACCGCAATTCTCCCGGAAGCCAAAGCCCTTTCTTTCCTGGCGCAATGCGTGAGGGGCACTGCGTGTGTGCATGTGAGCCCTACCCCGCATTTCCCCTGGAAGCCAAAGCGATTCCCCGGCTTTCCCTTCCCTGGCGTGGGTCACGAGGGGCACTGCGTGTGTGCATGTGAGCCCTACCCCGCATTTCGCCCGGAAGCCAAAGCGTTCTCCTGACCTTCCCTTCCCTGGCGTGGGTCACGAGGGGAACTGCGTGTGTGCATGTGAGCCCTACCCCGCATTTCGCCCGGCAGCCAAAGCGTTCTCCTGGCCTTCCCTTCCCTGGCGTGGGTCACGAGGGGCACTGCGTGTGTGCATGTGAGCCCTACCCCGCATTTCGCCCGGCAGCCAAAGCGTTCTCCTGGCCTTCCCTTCCCTGGCGTGGGTCACGAGGGGCACTGCGTGTGTGCATGTGAGCCCTACCCCGCATTTCGCCCGGAAGCCAAAGCGTTCTCCTGACCTTCCCTTCCCTGGCGTGGGTCACGAGGGGCACTGCGTGTGTGCATGTGAGCCCTACCCCGCATTTCGCCCGGAAGCCAAAGCGATCCCCCGGCTTTCCCTTCCCTGGCGTGGGGCACGAGGGGCACTGCGTGTGTGCATGTGAGCCCTACACCGCAATTCTCCCGGAAGCCAAAGCCCTTTCTTTCCTGGCGCAATGCGTGAGGGGCACTGCGTGTGTGCATGTGAGCCCTACCCCGCATTTCCCCTGGAAGCCAAAGCGATTCCCCGGCTTTCCCTTCCCTGGCGTGGGTCACGAGGGGCACTGCGTGTGTGCATGTGAGCCCTACCCCGCATTTCGCCCGAAAGCCAAAGCCCTTCCTTCCCTGGCGCAATGCGTGAGGGGCACTGCGTGTGTGCATGTGAGCCCTACCCCGCATTTCGCCCGGCAGCCAAAGCGTTCTCCTGACCTTCCCTTCGCTGGCGTGGGTCACGAGGGGAACTGCGTGTGTGCATGTGAGCCCTACCCCGCATTTCCCCTGGAAGCCAAAGCCGTCCCTTCCCTGGCGCAATGCGTGAGGGGCACTGCGTGTGTGCATGTGAGCCCTACCCCGCATTTCGCCCGGCAGCCAAAGCGTTCTCCTGACCTTCCCTTCGCTGGCGTGGGTCACGAGGGGAACTGCGTGTGTGCATGTGAGCCCTACCCCGCATTTCCCCTGGAAGCCAAAGCCGTCCCTTCCCTGGCGCAATGCGTGAGGGGCACTGCGTGTGTGCATGTGAGCCCTACCCCGCATTTCGCCCGGAAGCCAAAGCCCTTTCTTTCCTGGCGCAATGCGTGAGGGGCACTGCGTGTGTGCATGTGAGCCCTACCCCGCATTTCGCCCGGAAGCCAAAGCGTTCTCCTGACCTTCCCTTCCCTGGCGTGGGTCACGAGGGGAACTGCGTGTGTGCATGTGAGCCCTACCCCGCATTTCGCCCGGCAGCCAAAGCGTTCTCCTGGCCTTCCCTTCCCTGGCGTGGGTCACGAGGGGCACTGCGTGTGTGCATGTGAGCCCTACCCCGCATTTCGCCCGGAAGCCAAAGCCCTTTCTTTCCTGGCGCAATGCGTGAGGGGCACTGCGTGTGTGCATGTGAGCCCTACCCCGCATTTCCCCTGGAAGCCAAAGCGATTCCCCGGCTCTCCCTTCCCTGGCGTGGGGCACGAGGGGCACTGCGTGTGTGCATGTGAGCCCTACCCCGCATTTCGCCCGGAAGCCAAAGCCCTTTCTTTCCTGGCGCAATGCGTGAGGGGCACTGCGTGTGTGCATGTGAGCCCTACCCCGCAGTTCGCCCGGCAGCCAAAGCGTTCTCCTGACCTTCCCTTCGCTGGCGTGGGTCACGAGGGGAACTGCGTGTGTGCATGTGAGCCCTACCCCGCATTTCGCCCGGAAGCCAAAGCCCTTTCTTTCCTGGCGCAATGCGTGAGGGGCACTGCGTGTGTGCATGTGAGCCCTACCCCGCATTTCGCCCGGCAGCCAAAGCGTTCTCCTGACCTTCCCTTCCCTGGCGTGGGTCACGAGGGGCACTGCGTGTGTGCATGTGAGCCCTACCCCGCATTTCGCCCGGAAGCCAAAGCGATCCCCCGGCTTTCCCTTCCCTGGCGTGGGGCACGAGGGGCACTGCGTGTGTGCATGTGAGCCCTACACCGCAATTCTCCCGGAAGCCAAAGCCCTTTCTTTCCTGGCGCAATGCGTGAGGGGCACTGCGTGTGTGCATGTGAGCCCTACCCCGCATTTCCCCTGGAAGCCAAAGCGATTCCCCGGCTTTCCCTTCCCTGGCGTGGGTCACGAGGGGCACTGCGTGTGTGCATGTGAGCCCTACCCCGCATTTCGCCCGAAAGCCAAAGCCCTTCCTTCCCTGGCGCAATGCGTGAGGGGCACTGCGTGTGTGCATGTGAGCCCTACCCCGCATTTCGCCCGGCAGCCAAAGCGTTCTCCTGACCTTCCCTTCGCTGGCGTGGGTCACGAGGGGAACTGCGTGTGTGCATGTGAGCCCTACCCCGCATTTCCCCTGGAAGCCAAAGCCGTCCCTTCCCTGGCGCAATGCGTGAGGGGCACTGCGTGTGTGCATGTGAGCCCTACCCCGCATTTCGCCCGGCAGCCAAAGCGTTCTCCTGACCTTCCCTTCGCTGGCGTGGGTCACGAGGGGAACTGCGTGTGTGCATGTGAGCCCTACCCCGCATTTCCCCTGGAAGCCAAAGCCGTCCCTTCCCTGGCGCAATGCGTGAGGGGCACTGCGTGTGTGCATGTGAGCCCTACCCCGCATTTCGCCCGGAAGCCAAAGCCCTTTCTTTCCTGGCGCAATGCGTGAGGGGCACTGCGTGTGTGCATGTGAGCCCTACCCCGCATTTCGCCCGGAAGCCAAAGCGTTCTCCTGACCTTCCCTTCCCTGGCGTGGGTCACGAGGGGAACTGCGTGTGTGCATGTGAGCCCTACCCCGCATTTCGCCCGGCAGCCAAAGCGTTCTCCTGGCCTTCCCTTCCCTGGCGTGGGTCACGAGGGGCACTGCGTGTGTGCATGTGAGCCCTACCCCGCATTTCGCCCGGAAGCCAAAGCCCTTTCTTTCCTGGCGCAATGCGTGAGGGGCACTGCGTGTGTGCATGTGAGCCCTACCCCGCATTTCCCCTGGAAGCCAAAGCGATTCCCCGGCTCTCCCTTCCCTGGCGTGGGGCACGAGGGGCACTGCGTGTGTGCATGTGAGCCCTACCCCGCATTTCGCCCGGAAGCCAAAGCCCTTTCTTTCCTGGCGCAATGCGTGAGGGGCACTGCGTGTGTGCATGTGAGCCCTACCCCGCAGTTCGCCCGGCAGCCAAAGCGTTCTCCTGACCTTCCCTTCGCTGGCGTGGGTCACGAGTGGAACTGCGTGTGTGCATGTGAGCCCTACCCCGCATTTCGCCCGGAAGCCAAAGCCCTTTCTTTCCTGGCGCAATGCGTGAGGGGCACTGCGTGTGTGCATGTGAGCCCTACCCCGCATTTCGCCCGGCAGCCAAAGCGTTCTCCTGACCTTCCCTTCCCTGGCGCAATGCGTGAGGGGAACTGCGTGTGTGCATGTGAGCCCTACCCCGCATTTTGCCCGGCAGCCAAAGCGTTCTCCTGGCCTTCCCTTCCCTGGCGTGGGTCACGAGGGGCACTGCGTGTGTGCATGTGAGCCCTACCCCGCATTTCGCCCGGAAGCCAAAGCGTTCTCCTGGCCTTCCCTTCCCTGGCGTGGGTCACGAGGGGCACTGCGTGTGTGCATGTGAGCCCTACCCCGCATTTCGCCCGGAAGCCAAAGCGATCCCCCGGCTTTCCCTTCCCTGGCGTGGGGCACGAGGGGCACTGCGTGTGTGCATGTGAGCCCTACACCGCAATTCTCCCGGAAGCCAAAGCCCTTTCTTTCCTGGCGCAATGCGTGAGGGGCACTGCGTGTGTGCATGTGAGCCCTACCCCGCATTTCACCTGGAAGCCAAAGCGATTCCCCGGCTTTCCCTTCCCTGGCGTGGGTCACGAGGGGCACTGCGTGTGTGCATGTGAGCCCTACCCCGCATTTCGCCCGGAAGCCAAAGCGTTCTCCTGACCTTCCCTTCCCTGGCGTGGGTCACGAGGGGAACTGCGTGTGTGCATGTGAGCCCTACCCCGCATTTCGCCCGGCAGCCAAAGCGTTCTCCTGGCCTTCCCTTCCCTGGCGTGGGTCACGAGGGGCACTGCGTGTGTGCATGTGAGCCCTACCCCGCATTTCGCCCGGCAGCCAAAGCGTTCTCCTGGCCTTCCCTTCCCTGGCGTGGGTCACGAGGGGCACTGCGTGTGTGCATGTGAGCCCTACCCCGCATTTCGCCCGGAAGCCAAAGCGATCCCCCGGCTTTCCCTTCCCTGGCGTGGGGCACGAGGGGCACTGCGTGTGTGCATGTGAGCCCTACACCGCAATTCTCCCGGAAGCCAAAGCCCTTTCTTTCCTGGCGCAATGCGTGAGGGGCACTGCGTGTGTGCATGTGAGCCCTACCCCGCATTTCCCCTGGAAGCCAAAGCGATTCCCCGGCTTTCCCTTCCCTGGCGTGGGTCACGAGGGGCACTGCGTGTGTGCATGTGAGCCCTACCCCGCATTTCGCCCGAAAGCCAAAGCCCTTCCTTCCCTGGCGCAATGCGTGAGGGGCACTGCGTGTGTGCATGTGAGCCCTACCCCGCATTTCGCCCGGCAGCCAAAGCGTTCTCCTGACCTTCCCTTCGCTGGCGTGGGTCACGAGGGGAACTGCGTGTGTGCATGTGAGCCCTACCCCGCATTTCCCCTGGAAGCCAAAGCCGTCCCTTCCCTGGCGCAATGCGTGAGGGGCACTGCGTGTGTGCATGTGAGCCCTACCCCGCATTTCGCCCGGCAGCCAAAGCGTTCTCCTGACCTTCCCTTCGCTGGCGTGGGTCACGAGGGGAACTGCGTGTGTGCATGTGAGCCCTACCCCGCATTTCCCCTGGAAGCCAAAGCCGTCCCTTCCCTGGCGCAATGCGTGAGGGGCACTGCGTGTGTGCATGTGAGCCCTACCCCGCATTTCGCCCGGAAGCCAAAGCCCTTTCTTTCCTGGCGCAATGCGTGAGGGGCACTGCGTGTGTGCATGTGAGCCCTACCCCGCATTTCGCCCGGAAGCCAAAGCGTTCTCCTGACCTTCCCTTCCCTGGCGTGGGTCACGAGGGGAACTGCGTGTGTGCATGTGAGCCCTACCCCGCATTTCGCCCGGCAGCCAAAGCGTTCTCCTGGCCTTCCCTTCCCTGGCGTGGGTCACGAGGGGCACTGCGTGTGTGCATGTGAGCCCTACCCCGCATTTCGCCCGGAAGCCAAAGCGTTCTCCTGGCCTTCCCTTCCCTGGCGTGGGTCACGAGGGGCACTGCGTGTGTGCATGTGAGCCCTACCCCGCATTTCGCCCGGAAGCCAAAGCGATCCCCCGGCTTTCCCTTCCCTGGCGTGGGGCACGAGGGGCACTGCGTGTGTGCATGTGAGCCCTACACCGCAATTCTCCCGGAAGCCAAAGCCCTTTCTTTCCTGGCGCAATGCGTGAGGGGCACTGCGTGTGTGCATGTGAGCCCTACCCCGCATGTCCCCTGGAAGCCAAAGCGATTCCCCGGCTTTCCCTTCCCTGGCGTGGGTCACGAGGGGCACTGCGTGTGTGCATGTGAGCCCTACCCCGCATTTCGCCCGGCAGCCAAAGCCCTCCCTTCCCTGGCGCAATGCGTGAGGGGCACTGCGTGTGTGCATGTGAGCCCTACCCCGCATTTCGCCCGGCAGCCAAAGCGTTCTCCTGACCTTCCCTTCGCTGGCGTGGGTCACGAGTGGAACTGCGTGTGTGCATGTGAGCCCTACCCCGCATTTCGCCCGGAAGCCAATGCCCTCCCTTTCCTGGCGCAATGCATGAGGGGCACTGCGTGTGTGCATGTGAGCCCTACCCCGCATTTCGCCCGGAAGCCAAAGCGTTCTCCTGACCTTCCCTTCGCTGGCGTGGGTCACGAGTGGAACTGCGTGTGTGCATGTGAGCCCTACCCCGCATTTCGCCCGGAAGCCAATGCCCCCCCTTTCCTGGCGCAATGCGTGAGGGGCACTGCGTGTGTGCATGTGAGCCCTACCCCGCATTTCGCCCGGAAGCCAAAGAGATTCCCCGGCTCTCCCTTCCCTGGCGTGGGGCACGAGGGGCACTGCGTGTGTGCATGTGAGCCCTACCCCGCATTTCGCCCGGCAGCCAAAGAGATCCCCCGGCTTTAACTTCCCTGGCGTGGGTCACGAGGGGCACTGCGTGTGTGCATGTGAGCCCTACCCCGCATTTCGCCCGGCAGCCAAAGCCCTCCCTTCCCTGGCGCAATGCGTGAGGGGCACTGCGTGTGTGCATGTGAGCCCTACCCCGCATTTCGCCCGGCAGCCAAAGCGTTCTCCTGACCTTCCCTTCGCTGGCGTGGGTCACGAGTGGAACTGCGTGTGTGCATGTGAGCCCTACCCCGCATTTCGCCCGGAAGCCAATGCCCTCCCTTTCCTGGCGCAATGCATGAGGGGCACTGCGTGTGTGCATGTGAGCCCTACCCCGCATTTCGCCCGGAAGCCAAAGCGTTCTCCTGACCTTCCCTTCGCTGGCGTGGGTCACGAGTGGAACTGCGTGTGTGCATGTGAGCCCTACCCCGCATTTCGCCCGGAAGCCAATGCCCCCCCTTTCCTGGCGCAATGCGTGAGGGGCACTGCGTGTGTGCATGTGAGCCCTACCCCGCATTTCGCCCGGAAGCCAAAGAGATTCCCCGGCTCTCCCTTCCCTGGCGTGGGGCACGAGGGGCACTGCGTGTGTGCATGTGAGCCCTACCCCGCATTTCGCCCGGCAGCCAAAGAGATCCCCCGGCTTTAACTTCCCTGGCGTGGGTCACGAGGGGCACTGCGTGTGTGCATGTGAGCCCTACCCCGCATTTCGCCCGGAAGCCAAAGCGTTCTCCCGGCTTTCCCTTCACTGGCGTGGGTCACGAGGGGCACTGCGTGTGTGCATGTTAGCCCTACCCCGCATTTCGCCCGGAAGCCAAAGCGATCCACCGGCTTTCCCTTCACTGGCGTGGGTCACGAGGGGCACTGCGTGTGTGCATGTGAGCCCTACCCCGCATTTCGCCCGAAAGCCAAAGCCCTTCCTTCCCTGGCGCAATGCGTGAGGGGCACTGCGTGTGTGCATGTGAGCCCTACCCCGCATTTCCCCTGGAAGCCAAAGGGATTCCCCGGCTTTCCCTTCCCTGGCGTAGGGCACGCGGGGCACTGCGTGTGTGCATGTGAGCCCTACCCCGCATTTCGCCCGGCAGCCAAAGCGTTCTCCTGACCTTCCCTTCGCTGGCGTGGGTCACGAGTGGAACTGCGTGTGTGCATGTGAGCCCTACCCCGCATTTCGCCCGGAAGCCAATGCCCTCCCTTTCCTGGCGCAATGCGTGAGGGGCACTGCGTGTGTGCATGTGAGCCCTACCCCGCAGTTCGCCCGGCAGCCAAAGCGTTCTCCTGACCTTCCCTTCGCTGGCGTGGGTCACGAGTGGAACTGCGTGTGTGCATGTGAGCCCTACCCCGCATTTCGCCCGGAAGCCAATGCCCTCCCTTTCCTGGCGCAATGCATGAGGGGCACTGCGTGTGTGCATGTGAGCCCTACCCCGCATTTCGCCCGGAAGCCAAAGCGTTCTCCTGACCTTCCCTTCGCTGGCGTGGGTCACGAGTGGAACTGCGTGTGTGCATGTGAGCCCTACCCCGCATTTCGCCCGGAAGCCAATGCCCCCCCTTTCCTGGCGCAATGCGTGAGGGGCACTGCGTGTGTGCATGTGAGCCCTACCCCGCATTTCGCCCGGAAGCCAAAGAGATTCCCCGGCTCTCCCTTCCCTGGCGTGGGGCACGAGGGGCACTGCGTGTGTGCATGTGAGCCCTACCCCGCATTTCGCCCGGCAGCCAAAGAGATCCCCCGGCTTTAACTTCCCTGGCGTGGGTCACGAGGGGCACTGCGTGTGTGCATGTGAGCCCTACCCCGCATTTCGCCCGGAAGCCAAAGCGTTCTCCCGGCTTTCCCTTCACTGGCGTGGGTCACGAGGGGCACTGCGTGTGTGCATGTTAGCCCTACCCCGCATTTCGCCCGGAAGCCAAAGCGATCCACCGGCTTTCCCTTCACTGGCGTGGGTCACGAGGGGCACTGCGTGTGTGCATGTGAGCCCTACCCCGCATTTCGCCCGAAAGCCAAAGCCCTTCCTTCCCTGGCGCAATGCGTGAGGGGCACTGCGTGTGTGCATGTGAGCCCTACCCCGCATTTCCCCTGGAAGCCAAAGGGATTCCCCGGCTTTCCCTTCCCTGGCGTAGGGCACGCGGGGCACTGCGTGTGTGCATGTGAGCCCTACCCCGCATTTCGCCCGGCAGCCAAAGCGTTCTCCTGACCTTCCCTTCGCTGGCGTGGGTCACGAGTGGAACTGCGTGTGTGCATGTGAGCCCTACCCCGCATTTCGCCCGGAAGCCAATGCCCTCCCTTTCCTGGCGCAATGCGTGAGGGGCACTGCGTGTGTGCATGTGAGCCCTACCCCGCAGTTCGCCCGGCAGCCAAAGCGTTCTCCTGACCTTCCCTTCGCTGGCGTGGGTCACGAGTGGAACTGCGTGTGTGCATGTGAGCCCTACCCCGCATTTCGCCCGGAAGCCAATGCCCTCCCTTTCCTGGCGCAATGCGTGAGGGGCACTGCGTGTGTGCATGTGAGCCCTACCCCGCATTTCGCCCGGCAGCCAAAGAGATTCCCCGGCTCTCCCTTCCCTGGCGTGGGGCACGAGGGGCACTGCGTGTGTGCATGTGAGCCCTACCCCGCATTTCGCCCGGAAGCCAAAGCGTTCTCCTGACCTTCCCTTCCCTGGCGTGGGTCACGAGGGGAACTGCGTGTGTGCATGTGAGCCCTACCCCGCATTTCGCCCGGCAGCCAAAGCGTTCTCCTGACCTTCCCTTCGCTGGCGTGGGTCACGAGTGGAACTGCGTGTGTGCATGTGAGCCCTACCCCGCATTTCGCCCGGAAGCCAAAGCGTTCTCCTGGCCTTCCCTTCCCTGGCGTGGGTCACGAGGGGCACTGCGTGTGTGCATGTGAGCCCTACCCCGCATTTCGCCCGGAAGCCAAAGCGATCCCCCGGCTTTCCCTTCCCTGGCGTGGGTCACGAGGGGCACTGCGTGTGTGCATGTGAGCCCTACACCGCAATTCTCCCGGAAGCCAAAGCCCTTTCTTTCCTGGCGCAATGCGTGAGGGGCACTGCGTGTGTGCATGTGAGCCCTAACCCGCATTTCCCCTGGAAGCCAAAGCGATTCCCCGGCTTTCCCTTCCCTGGCGTGGGTCACGAGGGGCACTGCGTGTGTGCATGTGAGCCCTACCCCGCATTTCGCCCGAAAGCCAAAGCCCTCCCTTCCCTGGCGCAATGCGTGAGGGGCACTGCGTGTGTGCATGTGAGCCCTACCCCGCATTTCGCCCGGCAGCCAAAGCGTTCTCCTGACCTTCCCTTCGCTGGCGTGGGTCACGAGTGGAACTGCGTGTGTGCATGTGAGCCCTACCCCGCATTTCGCCCGGAAGCCAATGCCCTCCCTTTCCTGGCGCAATGCGTGAGGGGCACTGCGTGTGTGCATGTGAGCCCTACCCCGCATTTCGCCCGGCAGCCAAAGCGTTCTCCTGACCTTCCCTTCGCTGGCGTGGGTCACGAGTGGAACTGCGTGTGAGCATGTGAGCCCTACCCCGCATTTCGCCCGGAAGCCAATGCCCTCCCTTTCCTGGCGCAATGCGTGAGGGGCACTGCGTGTGTGCATGTGAGCCCTACCCCGCATTTCGCCCGGCAGCCAAAGCGTTCTCCTGACCTTCCCTTCGCTGGCGTGGGTCACGAGTGGAACTGCGTGTGTGCATGTGAGCCCTACCCCGCATTTCGCCCGGAAGCCAATGCCCTCCCTTTCCTGGCGCAATGCGTGAGGGGCACTGCGTGTGTGCATGTGAGCCCTACCCCGCATTTCGCCCGGCAGCCAAAGCGTTCTCCTGACCTTCCCTTCGCTGGCGTGGGTCACGAGTGGAACTGCGTGTGTGCATGTGAGCCCTACCCCGCATTTCGCCCGGAAGCCAATGCCCCCCCTTTCCTGGCGCAATGCGTGAGGGGCACTGCGTGTGTGCATGTGAGCCCTACCCCGCATTTCGCCCGGAAGCCAAAGAGATTCCCCGGCTCTCCCTTCCCTGGCGTGGGGCACGAGGGGCACTGCGTGTGTGCATGTGAGCCCTACCCCGCATTTCGCCCGGCAGCCAAAGAGATCCCCCGGCTTTAACTTCCCTGGCGTGGGTCACGAGGGGCACTGCGTGTGTGCATGTGAGCCCTACCCCGCATTTCGCCCGGAAGCCAAAGCGTTCTCCCGGCTTTCCCTTCACTGGCGTGGGTCACGAGGGGCACTGCGTGTGTGCATGTTAGCCCTACCCCGCATTTCGCCCGGAAGCCAAAGCGATCCACCGGCTTTCCCTTCACTGGCGTGGGTCACGAGGGGCACTGCGTGTGTGCATGTGAGCCCTACCCCGCATTTCGCCCGGAAGCCAAAGCCCTTTCTTTCCTGGCGCAATGCGTGAGGGGCACTGCGTGTGTGCATGTGAGCCCTACCCCGCATTTCCCCTGGAAGCCAAAGGGATTCCCCGGCTTTCCCTTCCCTGGCGTAGGGCACGAGGGGCCACGCGTGTGTGCATGTGAGCCCTACCCCGCATTTCGCCCGGCAGCCAAAGCGTTCTCCTGACCTTCCCTTCGCTGGCGTGGGTCACGAGTGGAACTGCGTGTGTGCATGTGAGCCCTACCCCGCATTTCGCCCGGAAGCCAATGCCCTCCCTTTCCTGGCGCAATGCGTGAGGGGCACTGCGTGTGTGCATGTGAGCCCTACCCCGCAGTTCGCCCGGCAGCCAAAGCGTTCTCCTGACCTTCCCTTCGCTGGCGTGGGTCACGAGTGGAACTGCGTGTGTGCATGTGAGCCCTACCCCGCATTTCGCCCGGAAGCCAATGCCCTCCCTTTCCTGGCGCAATGCGTGAGGGGCACTGCGTGTGTGCATGTGAGCCCTACCCCGCATTTCGCCCGGCAGCCAAAGAGATTCCCCGGCTCTCCCTTCCCTGGCGTGGGGCACGAGGGGCACTGCGTGTGTGCATGTGAGCCCTACCCCGCACTTCGCCCGGCAGCCAAAGAGATTCCCCGGCTCTCCCTTCCCTGGCGTGGGGCACGAGGGGCACTGCGTGTGTGCATGTGAGCCCTACCCCGCATTTCGCCCGGCAGCCAAAGCGTTCTCCTGGCCTTCCCTTCCCTGGCGTGGGTCACGAGGGGCACTGCGTGTGTGCATGTGAGCCCTACCCCGCATTTCGCCCGGAAGCCAAAGCGTTCTCCCGGCTTTCCCTTCACTGGCGTGGGTCACGAGGGGCACTGCGTGTGTGCATGTTAGCCCTACCCCGCATTTCGCCCGGAAGCCAAAGCGATCCACCGGCTTTCCCTTCACTGGCGTGGGTCACGAGGGGAACTGCGTGTGTGCATGTGAGCCCTACCCCGCATTTCGCCCGGAAGCCAAAGCCCTTTCTTTCCTGGCGCAATGCGTGAGGGGCACTGCGTGTGTGCATGTGAGCCCTACCCCGCATTTCCCCTGGAAGCCAAAGCGATTCCCCGGCTTTCCCTTCCCTGGCGTAGGGCACGAGGGGCACTGCGTGTGTGCATGTGAGCCCTACCCCGCATTTCGCCCGGCAGCCAAAGCGTTCTCCTGACCTTCCCTTCGCTGGCGTGGGTCACGAGGGGAACTTCGTGTGTGCATGTGAGCCCTACCCCGCATTTCGCCCGGAAGCCAAAGCCCTCCCTTCCCTGGCGCAATGCGTGAGGGGCACTGCGTGTGTGCATGTGAGCCCTACCCCGCATTTCGCCCGGCAGCCAAAGAGATCCCCCGGCTTTCCCTTCCCTGGCGTGTGGCACGAGGGGCACTGCGTGTGTGCATGTGAGCCCTACCCCGCATTTCGCCCGGAAGCCAAAGCCCTCCCTTTCCTGGCGCAATGCGTGAGGGGCACTGCGTGTGTGCATGTGAGCCCTACCCCGCATTTCCCCTGGAAGCCAAAGCGATTCCCCGGCTCTCCCTTCCCTGGCGTGGGGCACGAGGGGCGCTGCGTGTGTGCATGTGAGCCCTACCCCGCATTTCGCCCGGAAGCCAAAGCCCTCCCTTCCCTGGCGCAATGCGTGAGGGGCACTGCGTGTGTGCATGTGAGCCCTACCCCGCAGTTCGCCCGGCAGCCAAAGCGTTCTCCTGACCTTCCCTTCGCTGGCGTGGGTCACGAGGGGAACTGCGTGTGTGCATGTGAGCCCTACCCCGCATTTCGCCCGGAAGCCAAAGCCCTTTCTTTCCTGGCGCAATGCGTGAGGGGCACTGCGTGTGTGCATGTGAGCCCTACCCCGCATTTCGCCCGGAAGCCAAAGCGTTCTCCTTACCTTCCCTTCCCTGGCGTGGGTCACGAGGGGCACTGCGTGTGTGCATGTGAGCCCTACCCCGCATTTCGCCCGGCAGCCAAAGCGTTCTCCTGGCCTTCCCTTCCCTGGCGTGGGTCACGAGGGGCACTGCGTGTGTGCATGTGAGCCCTACCCCGCATTTCGCCCGGAAGCCAAAGCGTTCTCCTGGCCTTCCCTTCCCTGGCGTGGGTCACGAGGGGCACTGCGTGTGTGCATGTGAGCCCTACCCCGCATTTCGCCCGGAAGCCAAAGCGATCCCCCGGCTTTCCCTTCCCTGGCGTGGGGCACGAGGGGCACTGCGTGTGTGCATGTGAGCCCTACACCGCAATTCTCCCGGAAGCCAAAGCCCTTTCTTTCCTGGCGCAATGCGTGAGGGGCACTGCGTGTGTGCATGTGAGCCCTACCCCGCATTTCCCCTGGAAGCCAAAGCGATTCCCCGGCTTTCCCTTCCCTGGCGTGGGTCACGAGGGGCACTTCGTGTGTGCATGTGAGCCCTACCCCGCATTTCGCCCGAAAGCCAAAGCCCTCCCTTCCCTGGCGCAATGCGTGAGGGGCACTGCGTGTGTGCATGTGAGCCCTACCCCGCATTTCGCCCGGCAGCCAAAGCGTTCTCCTGACCTTCCATTCGCTGGCGTGGGTCACGAGTGGAACTGCGTGTGTGCATGTGAGCCCTACCCCGCATTTCGCCCGGAAGCCCAAGCCCTCCCTTCCCTGGCGCAATGCGTGAGGGGCACTGCGTGTGTGCATGTGAGCCCTACCCCGCATTTCGCCCGGCAGCCAAAGAGATCCCCCGGCTTTCCCTTCCCTGGCGTGGGGCACGAGGGGCACTGCGTGTGTGCATGTGAGCCCTACCCCGCAGTTCGCCCGGCAGCCAAAGCGTTCTCCTGACCTTCCCTTCGCTGGCGTGGGTCACGAGGGGAACTGCGTGTGTGCATGTGAGCCCTACCCCGCATTTCGCCCGGAAGCCAAAGCGATCCCCCGGCTTTCCCTTCCCTGGCGTGGGGCACGAGGGGCACTGCGTGTGTGCATGTGAGCCCTACACCGCAATTCTCCCGGAAGCCAAAGCCCTTTCTTTCCTGGCGCAATGCGTGAGGGGCACTGCGTGTGTGCATGTGAGCCCTACCCCGCATTTCGCCCGGAAGCCAAAGCGTTCTCCTGACCTTCCCTTCCCTGGCGTGGGTCACGAGGGGCACTGCGTGTGTGCATGTGAGCCCTACCCCGCATTTCGCCCGGCAGCCAAAGAGATCCCCCGGCTTTCCCTTCCCTGGCGTGTGGCACGAGGGGCACTGCGTGTGTGCATGTGAGCCCTACCCCGCATTTCGCCCGGAAGCCAAAGCCCTCCCTTTCCTGGCGCAATGCGTGAGGGGCACTGCGTGTGTGCATGTGAGCCCTACCCCGCATTTCCCCTGGAAGCCAAAGCGATTCCCCGGCTCTCCCTTCCCTGGCGTGGGGCACGAGGGGCGCTGCGTGTGTGCATGTGAGCCCTACCCCGCATTTCGCCCGGAAGCCAAAGCCCTCCCTTCCCTGGCGCAATGCGTGAGGGGCACTGCGTGTGTGCATGTGAGCCCTACCCCGCAGTTCGCCCGGCAGCCAAAGCGTTCTCCTGACCTTCCCTTCGCTGGCGTGGGTCACGAGGGGAACTGCGTGTGTGCATGTGAGCCCTACCCCGCATTTCGCCCGGAAGCCAAAGCCCTTTCTTTCCTGGCGCAATGCGTGAGGGGCACTGCGTGTGTGCATGTGAGCCCTACCCCGCATTTCGCCCGGAAGCCAAAGCGTTCTCCTTACCTTCCCTTCCCTGGCGTGGGTCACGAGGGGCACTGCGTGTGTGCATGTGAGCCCTACCCCGCATTTCGCCCGGCAGCCAAAGCGTTCTCCTGGCCTTCCCTTCCCTGGCGTGGGTCACGAGGGGCACTGCGTGTGTGCATGTGAGCCCTACCCCGCATTTCGCCCGGAAGCCAAAGCGTTCTCCTGGCCTTCCCTTCCCTGGCGTGGGTCACGAGGGGCACTGCGTGTGTGCATGTGAGCCCTACCCCGCATTTCGCCCGGAAGCCAAAGCGATCCCCCGGCTTTCCCTTCCCTGGCGTGGGGCACGAGGGGCACTGCGTGTGTGCATGTGAGCCCTACACCGCAATTCTCCCGGAAGCCAAAGCCCTTTCTTTCCTGGCGCAATGCGTGAGGGGCACTGCGTGTGTGCATGTGAGCCCTACCCCGCATTTCCCCTGGAAGCCAAAGCGATTCCCCGGCTTTCCCTTCCCTGGCGTGGGTCACGAGGGGCACTTCGTGTGTGCATGTGAGCCCTACCCCGCATTTCGCCCGAAAGCCAAAGCCCTCCCTTCCCTGGCGCAATGCGTGAGGGGCACTGCGTGTGTGCATGTGAGCCCTACCCCGCATTTCGCCCGGCAGCCAAAGCGTTCTCCTGACCTTCCATTCGCTGGCGTGGGTCACGAGTGGAACTGCGTGTGTGCATGTGAGCCCTACCCCGCATTTCGCCCGGAAGCCCAAGCCCTCCCTTCCCTGGCGCAATGCGTGAGGGGCACTGCGTGTGTGCATGTGAGCCCTACCCCGCATTTCGCCCGGCAGCCAAAGAGATCCCCCGGCTTTCCCTTCCCTGGCGTGGGGCACGAGGGGCACTGCGTGTGTGCATGTGAGCCCTACCCCGCAGTTCGCCCGGCAGCCAAAGCGTTCTCCTGACCTTCCCTTCGCTGGCGTGGGTCACGAGGGGAACTGCGTGTGTGCATGTGAGCCCTACCCCGCATTTCGCCCGGAAGCCAAAGCGATCCCCCGGCTTTCCCTTCCCTGGCGTGGGGCACGAGGGGCACTGCGTGTGTGCATGTGAGCCCTACACCGCAATTCTCCCGGAAGCCAAAGCCCTTTCTTTCCTGGCGCAATGCGTGAGGGGCACTGCGTGTGTGCATGTGAGCCCTACCCCGCATTTCGCCCGGAAGCCAAAGCGTTCTCCTGACCTTCCCTTCCCTGGCGTGGGTCACGAGGGGCACTGCGTGTGTGCATGTGAGCCCTACCCCGCATTTCGCCCGAAAGCCAAAGCCCTCCCTTCCCTGGCGCAATGCGTGAGGGGCACTGCGTGTGTGCATGTGAGCCCTACCCCGCATTTCGCCCGGCAGCCAAAGCGTTCTCCTGACCTTCCCTTCGCTGGCGTGGGTCACGAGGGGCACTGCGTGTGTGCATGTGAGCCCTACCCCGCATTTCGCCCGGAAGCCAATGCCCTCCCTTTCCTGGCGCAATGCGTGAGGGGCACTGCGTGTGTGCATGTGAGCCCTACCCCGCATTTCGCCCGGCAGCCAAAGAGATCCCCCGGCTTTAACTTCCCTGGCGTGGGGCACGAGGGGCACTGCGTGTGTGCATGTGAGCCCTACCCCGCATTTCGCCCGGCAGCCAAAGCGTTCTCCCGGCTTTCCCTTCCCTGGCGTGGGTCACGAGGGGCACTGCGTGTGTGCATGTTAGCCCTACCCCGCATTTCGCCCGGCAGCCAAAGCGTTCTCCTGGCCTTCCCTTCCCTGGCGTGGGGCACGAGGGGCACTGCGTGTGTGCATGTTAGCCCTACCCCGCATTTCGCCCGGAAGCCAAAGCGTTCTCCCGGCTTTCCCTTCACTGGCGTGGGTCACGAGGGGCACTGCGTGTGTGCATGTTAGCCCTACCCCGCATTTCGCCCGGAAGCCAAAGCGATCCCCCGGCTTTCCCTTCACTGGCGTGGGTCACGAGGGGCACTGCGTGTGTGCATGTGAGCCCTACCCCGCATTTCGCCCGGAAGCCAAAGCCCTTTCTTTCCTGGCGCAATGCGTGAGGGGCACTGCGTGTGTGCATGTGAGCCCTACCCCGCATTTCCCCTGGAAGCCAAAGCGATTCCCCGGCTTTCCCTTCCCTGGCGTAGGGCACGAGGGGCACTGCGTGTGTGCATGTGAGCCCTACCCCGCAGTTCGCCGGGCAGCCAAAGCGTTCTCCTGACCTTCCCTTCGCTGGCGTGGGTCACGAGGGGAACTGCGTGTGTGCATGTGAGCCCTACCCCGCATTTCGCCCTGAAGCCCAAGCCCTCCCTTCCCTGGCGCAATGCGTGAGGGGCACTGCGTGTGTGCATGTGAGCCCTACCCCGCATTTCGCCCGGCAGCCAAAGAGATCCCCCGGCTTTCCCTTCCCTGGCGTGGGGCACGAGGGGCACTGCGTGTGTGCATGTGAGCCCTACCCCGCATTTCGCCCGGCAGCCAAAGCGTTCTCCTGACCTTCCCTTCGCTGGCGTGGGTCACGAGGGGAACTGCGTGTGTGCATGTGAGCCCTACCCCGCATTTCGCCCGGAAGCCAAAGCCCTCCCTTTCCTGGCGCAATGCGTGAGGGGCACTGCGTGTGTGCATGTGAGCCCTACCCCGCATTTCCCCTGGAAGCCAAAGCGATTCCCCGGCTCTCCCTTCCCTGGCGTGGGGCACGAGGGGCACTGCGTGTGTGCATGTGAGCCCTACCCCGCATTTCGCCCGGAAGCCAAAGCCCTCCCTTCCCTGGCGCAATGCGTGAGGGGCACTGCGTGTGTGCATGTGAGCCCTACCCCGCAGTTCGCCCGGCAGCCAAAGCGTTCTCCTGACCTTCCCTTCGCTGGCGTGGGTCACGAGGGGAACTGCGTGTGTGCATGTGAGCCCTACCCCGCATTTCGCCCGGAAGCCAAAGCCCTTTCTTTCCTGGCGCAATGCGTGAGGGGCACTGCGTGTGTGCATGTGAGCCCTACCCCGCATTTCGCCCGGAAGCCAAAGCGTTCTCCTGACCTTCCCTTCCCTGGCGTGGGTCACGAGGGGAACTGCGTGTGTGCATGTGAGCCCTACCCCGCATTTCGCCCGGAAGCCAAAGCGTTCTCCTGGCCTTCCCTTCCCTGGCGTGGGTCACGAGGGGCACTGCGTGTGTGCATGTGAGCCCTACCCCGCATTTCGCCCGGAAGCCAAAGCGTTCTCCTGGCCTTCCCTTCCCTGGCGTGGGTCACGAGGGGCACTGCGTGTGTGCATGTGAGCCCTACCCCGCATTTCGCCCGGAAGCCAAAGCGATCACCCGGCTTTCCCTTCCCTGGCGTGGGGCACGAGGGGCACTGCGTGTGTGCATGTGAGCCCTACACCGCAATTCTCCCGGAAGCCAAAGCCCTTTCTTTCCTGGCGCAATGCGTGAGGGGCACTGCGTGTGTGCATGTGAGCCCTACCCCGCATTTCCCCTGGAAGCCAAAGCGATTCCCCGGCTTTCCCTTCCCTGGCGTGGGTCACGAGGGGCACTGCGTGTGTGCATGTGAGCCCTACCCCGCATTTCGCCCGAAAGCCAAAGCCCTCCCTTCCCTGGCGCAATGCGTGAGGGGCACTGCGTGTGTGCATGTGAGCCCTACCCCGCATTTCGCCCGGCAGCCAAAGCGTTCTCCTGACCTTCCCTTCGCTGGCGTGGGTCACGAGTGGAACTGCGTGTGTGCATGTGAGCCCTACCCCGCATTTCGCCCGGAAGCCCAAGCCCTCCCTTCCCTGGCGCAATGCGTGAGGGGCACTGCGTGTGTGCATGTGAGCCCTACCCCGCATTTCGCCCGGCAGCCAAAGAGATCCCCCGGCTTTCCCTTCCCTTGCGTGGGGCACGAGGGGCACTGTGTGTGTGCATGTGAGCCCTACCCCGCAGTTCGCCCGGCAGCCAAAGCGTTCTCCTGACCTTCCCTTCGCTGGCGTGGGTCACGAGGGGAACTGCGTGTGTGCATGTGAGCCCTACCCCGCATTTCGCCCGGAAGCCAAAGCCCTTTCTTTCCTGGCGCAATGCGTGTGGGGCACTGCGTGTGTGCATGTGAGCCCTACCCCGCATTTCGCCCGGAAGTCAAAGCGTTCTCCTGACCTTCCCTTCCCTGGCGTGGGTCACGAGGGGAACTGCGTGTGTGCATGTGAGCCCTACCCCGCATTTCGCCCGGCAGCCAAAGCGTTCTCCTGGCCTTCCCTTCCCCGGCGTGGGTCACGAGGGGCACTGCGTGTGTGCATGTGAGCCCTACCCCGCATTTCGCCCGGAAGCCAAAGCGTTCTCCTGGCCTTCCCTTCCCTGGCGTGGGTCACGAGGGGCACTGCGTGTGTGCATGTGAGCCCTACCCCGCATTTCGCCCGGAAGCCAAAGCGATCCCCCGGCTTTCCCTTCCCTGGCGTGGGGCACGAGGGGCACTGCGTGTGTGCATGTGAGCCCTACACCGCAATTCTCCCGGAAGCCAAAGCCCTTTCTTTCCTGGCGCAATGCGTGAGGGGCACTGCGTGTGTGCATGTGAGCCCTACCCCGCATTTCCCCTGGAAGCCAAAGCGATTCCCCGGCTTTCCCTTCCCTGGCGTGGGTCACGAGGGGCACTGCGTGTGTGCATGTGAGCCCTACCCCGCATTTCGCCCGAAAGCCAAAGCCCTCCCTTCCCTGGCGCAATGCGTGAGGGGCACTGCGTGTGTGCATGTGAGCCCTACCCCGCATTTCGCCCGGCAGCCAAAGCGTTCTACTGACCTTCCCTTCGCTGGCGTGGGTCACGAGTGGAACTGCGTGTGTGCATGTGAGCCCTACCCCGCATTTCGCCCGGAAGCCCAAGCCCTCCCTTCCCTGGCGCAATGCGTGAGGGGCACTGCGTGTGTGCATGTGAGCCCTACCCCGCATTTCGCCCGGCAGCCAAAGAGATCCCCCGGCTTTCCCTTCCCTTGCGTGGGGCACGAGGGGCACTGCGTGTGTGCATGTGAGCCCTACCCCGCAGTTCGCCCGGCAGCCAAAGCGTTCTCCTGACCTTCCCTTCGCTGGCGTGGGTCACGCGGGGAACTGCGTGTGTGCATGTGAGCCCTACCCCGCATTTCGCCCGGAAGCCAAAGCCCTTTCTTTCCTGGCGCAATGCGTGTGGGGCACTGCGTGTGTGCATGTGAGCCCTACCCCGCATTTCGCCCGGAAGTCAAAGCGTTCTCCTGACCTTCCCTTCCCTGGCGTGGGTCACGAGGGGAACTGCGTGTGTGCATGTGAGCCCTACCCCGCATTTCGCCCGGCAGCCAAAGCGTTCTCCTGGCCTTCCCTTCCCCGGCGTGGGTCACGAGGGGCACTGCGTGTGTGCATGTGAGCCCTACCCCGCATTTCGCCCGGAAGCCAAAGCGTTCTCCTGGCCTTCCCTTCCCTGGCGTGGGTCACGAGGGGCACTGCGTGTGTGCATGTGAGCCCTACCCCGCATTTCGCCCGGAAGCCAAAGCGATCCCCCGGCTTTCCCTTCCCTGGCGTGGGGCACGAGGGGCACTGCGTGTGTGCATGTGAGCCCTACACCGCAATTCTCCCGGAAGCCAAAGCCCTTTCTTTCCTGGCGCAATGCGTGAGGGGCACTGCGTGTGTGCATGTGAGCCCTACCCCGCATTTCCCCTGGAAGCCAAAGCGATTCCCCGGCTTTCCCTTCCCTGGCGTGGGTCACGAGGGGCACTGCGTGTGTGCATGTGAGCCCTACCCCGCATTTCGCCCGAAAGCCAAAGCCCTCCCTTCCCTGGCGCAATGCGTGAGGGGCACTGCGTGTGTGCATGTGAGCCCTACCCCGCATTTCGCCCGGCAGCCAAAGCGTTCTCCTGAACTTCCCTTCGCTGGCGTGGGTCACGAGTGGAACTGCGTGTGTGCATGTGAGCCCTACCCCGCATTTCGCCCGGAAGCCCAAGCCCTCCCTTCCCTGGCGCAATGCGTGAGGGGCACTGCGTGTGTGCATGTGAGCCCTACCCCGCATTTCGCCCGGCAGCCAAAGAGATCCCCCGGCTTTCCCTTCCCTTGCGTGGGGCACGAGGGGCACTGCGTGTGTGCATGTGAGCCCTACCCCGCAGTTCGCCCGGCAGCCAAAGCGTTCTCCTGACCTTCCCTTCGCTGGCGTGGGTCACGCGGGGAACTGCGTGTGTGCATGTGAGCCCTACCCCGCATTTCGCCCGGAAGCCAAAGCCCTTTCTTTCCTGGCGCAATGCGTGTGGGGCACTGCGTGTGTGCATGTGAGCCCTACCCCGCATTTCGCCCGGAAGTCAAAGCGTTCTCCTGACCTTCCCTTCCCTGGCGTGGGTCACGAGGGGAACTGCGTGTGTGCATGTGAGCCCTACCCCGCATTTCGCCCGGCAGCCAAAGCGTTCTCCTGGCCTTCCCTTCCCTGGCGTGGGTCACGAGGGGCACTGCGTGTGTGCATGTGAGCCCTACCCCGCATTTCGCCCGGAAGCCAAAGCGTTCTCCTGGCCTTCCCTTCCCTGGCGTGGGTCACGAGGGGCACTGCGTGTGTGCATGTGAGCCCTACCCCGCATTTCGCCCGGAAGCCAAAGCGATCCCCCGGCTTTCCCTTCCCTGGCGTGGGGCACGAGGGGCACTGCGTGTGTGCATGTGAGCCCTACACCGCAATTCTCCCGGAAGCCAAAGCCCTTTCTTTCCTGGCGCAATGCGTGAGGGGCACTGCGTGTGTGCATGTGAGCCCTACCCCGCATTTCCCCTGGAAGCCAAAGCGATTCCCCGGCTTTCCCTTCCCTGGCGTGGGTCACGAGGGGCACTGCGTGTGTGCATGTGAGCCCTACCCCGCATTTCGCCCGAAAGCCAAAGCCCTCCCTTCCCTGGCGCAATGCGTGAGGGGCACTGCGTGTGTGCATGTTAGCCCTACCCCGCATTTCGCCCGGAAGCCAAAGCGATCCCCCGGCTTTCCCTTCACTGGCGTGGGTCACGAGGGGCACTGCGTGTGTGCATGTGAGCCCTACCCCGCATTTCGCCCGGAAGCCAATGCCCTCCCTTTCCTGGCGCAATGCGTGAGGGGCACTGCGTGTGTGCATGTGAGCCCTACCCCGCATTTCGCCCGGCAGCCAAAGAGATCCCCCGGCTTTAACTTCCCTGGCGTGGGGCACGAGGGGCACTGCGTGTGTGCATGTGAGCCCTACCCCGCATTTCGCCCGGCAGCCAAAGCGTTCTCCTGGCCTTCCCTTCCCCGGCGTGGGTCACGAGGGGCACTGCGTGTGTGCATGTTAGCCCTACCCCGCATTTCGCCCGGAAGCCAAAGCGTTCTCCCGGCTTTCCCTTCACTGGCGTGGGTCACGAGGGGCACTGCGTGTGTGCATGTTAGCCCTACCCCGCATTTCGCCCGGAAGCCAAAGCGATCCCCCGGCTTTCCCTTCACTGGCGTGGGTCACGAGGGGCACTGCGTGTGTGCATGTGAGCCCTACCCCGCATTTCGCCCGGAAGCCAAAGCCCTTCCTTTCCTGGCGCAATGCGTGAGGGGCACTGCGTGTGTGCATGTGAGCCCTACCCCGCAGTTCGCCCGGCAGCCAAAGCGTTCTCCTGACCTTCCCTTCGCTGGCGTGGGTCACGAGGGGAACTGCGTGTGTGCATGTGAGCCCTACCCCGCATTTCGCCCGGAAGCCCAAGCCCTCCCTTCCCTGGCGCAATGCGTGAGGGGCACTGCGTGTGTGCATGTGAGCCCTACCCCGCATTTCGCCCGGCAGCCAAAGAGATCCCCCGGCTTTCCCTTCCCTGGCGTGGGGCACGAGGGGCACTGCGTGTGTGCATGTGAGCCCTACCCCGCATTTCGCCCGGCAGCCAAAGCGTTCTCCTGACCTTCCATTCGCTGGCGTGGGTCACGAGGGGAACTGCGTGTGTGCATGTGAGCCCTACCCCGCATTTCGCCCGGAAGCCAAAGCCCTCCCTTTCCTGGCGCAATGCGTGAGGGGCACTGCGTGTGTGCATGTGAGCCCTACCCCGCATTTCCCCTGGAAGCCAAAGCGATTCCCCGGCTCTCCCTTCCCTGGCGTGGGGCACGAGGGGCACTGCGTGTGTGCATGTGAGCCCTACCCCGCATTTCGCCCGGAAGCCAAAGCCCTCCCTTCCCTGGCGCAATGCGTGAGGGGCACTGCGTGTGTGCATGTGAGCCCTACCCCGCAGTTCGCCCGGCAGCCAAAGCGTTCTCTTGACCTTCCCTTCGCTGGCGTGGGTCACGAGGGGAACTGCGTGTGTGCATGTGAGCCCTACCCCGCATTTCGCCCGGAAGCCAAAGCCCTTTCTTTCCTGGCGCAATGCGTGAGGGGCACTGCGTGTGTGCATGTGAGCCCTACCCCGCATTTCGCCCGGAAGCCAAAGCGTTCTCCTGACCTTCCCTTCCCTGGCGTGAGTCACGAGGGGAACTGCGTGTGTGCATGTTAGCCCTACCCCGCATTTCGCCCGGCAGCCAAAGCGTTCTCCTGGCCTTCCCTTCCCTGGCGTGGGTCACGAGGGGCACTGCGTGTGTGCATGTGAGCCCTACCCCGCATTTCGCCCGGAAGCCAAAGCGTTCTCCTGGCCTTCCCTTCCCTGGCGTGGGTCACGAGGGGCACTGCGTGTGTGCATGTGAGCCCTACCCCGCATTTCGCCCGGAAGCCAAAGCGATCCCCCGGCTTTCCCTTCCCTGGCGTGGGTCACGAGGGGCACTGCGTGTGTGCATGTGAGCCCTACACCGCAATTCTCCCGGAAGCCAAAGCCCTTTCTTTCCTGGCGCAATGCGTGAGGGGCACTGCGTGTGTGCATGTGAGCCCTACCCCGCATTTCCCCTGGAAGCCAAAGCGACTCCCCGGCTTTCCCTTCCCTGGCGTGGGTCACGAGGGGCACTGCGTGTGTGCATGTGAGCCCTACCCCGCATTTCGCCCGAAAGCCAAAGCCCTCCCTTCCCTGGCGCAATGCGTGAGGGGCACTGCGTGTGTGCATGTGAGCCCTACCCCGCATTTCGCCCGGCAGCCAAAGCGTTCTCCTGACCTTCCCTTCGCTGGCGTGGGTCACGAGTGGAACTGCGTGTGTGCATGTGAGCCCTACCCCGCATTTCGCCCGGAAGCCCAAGCCCTCCCTTCCCTGGCGCAATGCGTGAGGGGCACTGCGTGTGTGCATGTGAGCCCTACCCCGCATTTCGCCCGGCAGCCAAAGAGATCCCCCGGCTTTCCCTTCCCTGGCGTGGGGCACGAGGGGCACTGCGTGTGTGCATGTGAGCCCTACCCCGCAGTTCGCCCGGCAGCCAAAGCGTTCTCCTGACCTTCCCTTCGCTGGCGTGGGTCACGAGGGGAACTGCGTGTGTGCATGTGAGCCCTACCCCGCATTTCGCCCGGAAGCCAAAGCCCTTTCTTTCCTGGCGCAATGCGTGAGGGGCACTGCGTGTGTGCATGTGAGCCCTACCCCGCATTTCGCCCGGAAGCCAAAGCGTTCTCCTGACCTTCCCTTCCCTGGCGTGGGTCACGAGGGGAACTGCGTGTGTGCATGTGAGCCCTACCCCGCATTTCGCCCGGCAGCCAAAGCGTTCTCCTGGCCTTCCCTTCCCTGGCGTGGGTCACGAGGGGCACTGCGTGTGTGCATGTGAGCCCTACCCCGCATTTCGCCCGGAAGCCAAAGCGTTCTCCTGGCCTTCCCTTCCCTGGCGTGGGTCACGAGGGGCACTGCGTGTGTGCATGTGAGCCCTACCCCGCATTTCGCCCGGAAGCCAAAGCGATCCCCCGGCTTTCCCTTCCCTGGCGTGGGGCACGAGGGGCACTGCGTGTGTGCATGTGAGCCCTACACCGCAATTCTCCCGGAAGCCAAAGCCCTTTCTTTCCTGGCGCAATGCGTGAGGGGCACTGCGTGTGTGCATGTGAGCCCTACCCCGCATTTCGCCCGGAAGCCAAAGCGATTCCCCGGCTTTCCCTTCCCTGGCGTGGGTCACGAGGGGCACTGCGTGTGTGCATGTGAGCCCTACCCCGCATTTCGCCCGAAAGCCAAAGCCCTCCCTTCCCTGGCGCAATGCGTGAGGGGCACTGCGTGTGTGCATGTGAGCCCTACCCCGCATTTCGCCCGGCAGCCAAAGCGTTCTCCTGACCTTCCCTTCGCTGGCGTGGGTCACGAGTGGAACTGCGTGTGTGCATGTGAGCCCTACCCCGCATTTCGCCCGGAAGCCAAAGCGTTCTCCTGGCCTTCCCTTCCCTGGCGTGGGTCACGAGGGGCACTGCGTGTGTGCATGTGAGCCCTACCCCGCATTTCGCCCGGCAGCCAAAGAGATCCCCCGGCTTTAACTTCCCTGGCGTGGGGCACGAGGGGCACTGCGTGTGTGCATGTGAGCCCTACCCCGCATTTCGCCCGGCAGCCAAAGCGTTCTCCTGGCCTTCCCTTCCCAGGCGTGGGTCACGAGGGGCACTGCGTGTGTGCATGTAAGCCCTACCCCGCATTTCGCCCGGAAGCCAAAGCGTTCTCCCGGCTTTCCCTTCACTGGCGTGGGTCAAGAGGGGCACTGCGTGTGTGCATGTTAGCCCTACCCCGCATTTCGCCCGGAAGCCAAAGCGATCCCCCGGCTTTCCCTTCACTGGCGTGGGTCACGAGGGGCACTGCGTGTGTGCATGTGAGCCCTACCCCGCATTTCGCCCGGAAGCCAAAGCGTTCTCCTGGCCTTCCCTTCCCTGGCGTGGGTCACGAGGGGCACTGCGTGTGTGCATGTGAGCCCTACCCCGCATTTCGCCCGGCAGCCAAAGCGTTCTCCTGGCCTTCCCTTCCCTGGCGTGGGTCACGAGGGGCACTGCGTGTGTGCATGTGAGCCCTACCCCGCATTTCGCCCGGAAGCCAAAGCGTTCTCCTGGCCTTCCCTTCCCTGGCGTGGGTCACGAGGGGCACTGCGTGTGTGCATGTGAGCCCTACCCCGCATTTCGCCCGGAAGCCAAAGCGATCCCCCGGCTTTCCCTTCCCTGGCGTGGGGCACGAGGGGCACTGCGTGTGTGCATGTGAGCCCTACACCGCAATTCTCCCGGAAGCCAAAGCCCTTTCTTTCCTGGCGCAATGCGTGAGGGGCACTGCGTGTGTGCATGTGAGCCCTAACCCGCATTTCCCCTGGAAGCCAAAGCGATTCCCCGGCTTTCCCTTCCCTGGCGTGGGTCACGAGGGGCACTGCGTGTGTGCATGTGAGCCCTACCCCGCAGTTCGCCCGAAAGCCAAAGCCCTCCCTTCCCTGGCGCAATGCGTGAGGGGCACTGCGTGTGTGCATGTGAGCCCTACCCCGCATTTCGCCCGGCAGCCAAAGCGTTCTCCTGACCTTCCCTTCGCTGGCGTGGGTCACGAGTGGAACTGCGTGTGTGCATGTGAGCCCTACCCCGCATTTCGCCCGGAAGCCAATGCCCTCCCTTTCCTGGCGCAATGCGTGAGGGGCACTGCGTGTGTGCATGTGAGCCCTACCCCGCATTTCGCCCGGCAGCCAAAGAGATCCCCCGGCTTTAACTTCCCTGGCGTGGGGCACGAGGGGCACTGCGTGTGTGCATGTGAGCCCTACCCCGCATTTCGCCCGGCAGCCAAAGCGTTCTCCTGGCCTTCCCTTCCCTGGCGTGGGTCACGAGGGGCACTGCGTGTGTGCATGTTAGCCCTACCCCGCATTTCGCCCGGAAGCCAAAGCGTTCTCCCGGCTTTCCCTTCACTGGCGTGGGTCACGAGGGGCACTGCGTGTGTGCATGTTAGCCCTACCCCGCATTTCGCCCGGAAGCCAAAGCGATCCCCCGGCTTTCCCTTCACTGGCGTGGGTCACGAGGGGCACTGCGTGTGTGCATGTGAGCCCTACCCCGCATTTCGCCCGGCAGCCAAAGAGATCCCCCGGCTTTAACTTCCCTGGCGTGGGGCACGAGGGGCACTGCGTGTGTGCATGTGAGCCCTACCCCGCATTTCGCCCGGCAGCCAAAGCGTTCTCCTGGCCTTCCCTTCCCTGGCGTGGGTCACGAGGGGCACTGCGTGTGTGCATGTTAGCCCTACCCCGCATTTCGCCCGGAAGCCAAAGCGTTCTCCCGGCTTTCCCTTCACTGGCGTGGGTCACGAGGGGCACTGCGTGTGTGCATGTTAGCCCTACCCCGCATTTCGCCCGGAAGCCAAAGCGATCCCCCGGCTTTCCCTTCACTGGCGTGGGTCACGAGGGGCACTGCGTGTGTGCATGTGAGCCCTACCCCGCATTTCGCCCGGCAGCCAAAGAGATCCCCCGGCTTTAACTTCCCTGGCGTGGGGCACGAGGGGCACTGCGTGTGTGCATGTGAGCCCTACCCCGCATTTCGCCCGGAAGCCAAAGCCCTCCCTTTCCTGGCGCAATGCGTGAGGGGCACTGCGTGTGTGCATGTGAGCCCTACCCCGCATTTCCCCTGGAAGCCAAAGCGATTCCCCGGCTTTCCCTTCCCTGGCGTAGGGCACGAGGGGAACTGTGTGTGTGCATGTGAGCCCTACCCCGCAGTTCGCCCGGCAGCCAAAGCGTTATCCTGACCTTCCCTTCGCTGGCGTGGGTCACGAGGGGAACTGCGTGTGTGCATGTGAGCCCTACCCCGCATTTCGCCCGGAAGCCAATGCCCTCCCTTTCCTGGCGCAATGCGTGAGGGGCACTGCGTGTGTGCATGTGAGCCCTACCCCGCATTTCGCCCGGCAGCCAAAGAGATCCCCCGGCTTTCCCTTCCCTGGCATGGGGCACGAGGGGCACTGCGTGTGTGCATGTGAGCCATACCCCGCAGTTCGCCCGGCAGCCAAAGCGTTCTCCTGACCTTCCCTTCGCTGGCGTGGGTCACGAGGGGAACTGCGTGTGTGCATGTGAGCCCTACCCCGCATTTCGCCCGGAAGCCAAAGCCCTCCCTTTCCTGGCGCAATGCGTGAGGGGCACTGCGTGTGTGCATGTGAGCCCTACCCCGCATTTCCCCTGGAAGCCAAAGCGCTCCCCTGGCGTTTCCTTCGCTGGCGTGGGTCACGAGGGGCACTGCGTTTGTGCATGTGAGCCCTACCCCGCATTTCGCCCGGCAGCCAAAGCGATCGCCCGGCTTTAACTTCCCTGGCGTGGGTCACGAGGGGCACTGCGTGTGTGCATGTGAGCCCTACCCCGCATTTCGCCCGGAAGCCAAAGCCCTTTCTTTCCTGGCGCAATGCGTGAGGGGCACTGCGTGTGTGCATGTGAGCCCTACCCCGCATTTCCCCTGGAAGCCAAAGCGATTCCCCGGCTTTCCCTTCCCTGGCGTGGGGCACGAGGGGCACTGCGTGTGTGCATGTGAGCCCTACCCCGCATTTCGCCCGGAAGCCAATGCCCTCCCTTCCCTGGCGCAATGCGTGAGGGGCACTGCGTGTGTGCACGTGAGCCCTACCCGGCATTTCGCCCGGCAGCCAAAGAGATCCCCCGGCTTTAACTTCCCTGGCGTGGGTCACGAGGGGCACTGCGTGTGTGCATGTGAGCCCTACCCCGCATTTCGCCCGGAAGCCAAAGCGATCCCCCGGCTTTCCCTTCCCTGGCGTGGGGCACGCGGGGCACTGCGTGTGTGCATGTGAGCCCTACCCCGCATTTCGCCCGGAAGCCAAAGCCCTTTCTTTCCTGGCGCAATGCGTGAGGGGCACTGCGTGTGTGCATGTGAGCCCTACCCCGCATTTCCCCTGGAAGCCAAAGCGATTCCCCGGCTCTCCCTTCCCTGGCGTGGGGCACGAGGGGCACTGCGTGTGTGCATGTGAGCCCTACCCCGCATTTCGCCGGGAAGCCAAAGCCCTTTCTTTCCTGGCGCAATGCGTGAGGGGCACTGCGTGTGTGCATGTGAGCCCTACCCCGCAGTTCGCCCGGCAGCCAAAGCGTTCTCCTGACCTTCCCTTCGCTGGCGTGGGTCACGAGGGGAACTGCGTGTGTGCATGTGAGCCCTACCCCGCATTTCGCCCGGAAGCCAAAGCCCTTTCTTTCCTGGCGCAATGCGTGAGGGGCACTGCGTGTGTGCATGTGAGCCCTACCCCGCATTTCGCCCGGAAGCCAAAGCGTTCTCCTGACCTTCCCTTCCCTGGCGCAATGCGTGAGGGGCACTGCGTGTGTGCATGTGAGCCCTACCCCGCATTTCGCCCGGAAGCCAAAGCGTTCTCCTGACCTTCCCTTCCCTGGCGTGGGTCACGAGGGGAACTGCGTGTGTGCATGTGAGCCCTAGCCCGCATTTCGCCCGGCAGCCAAAGCGATCGCCCGGCTTTAACTTCCCTGGCGTGGGTCACGAGGGGCACTGCGTGTGTGCATGTGAGCCCTACCCCGCATTTCGCCCGGAAGCCAAAGCCCTCCCTTCCCTGGCGCAATGCGTGAGGGGCACTGCGTGTGTGCATGTGAGCCCTACCCGGCATTTCGCCCGGCAGCCAAAGAGATCCCCCGGCTTTAACTTCCCTGGCGTGGGTCACGAGGGGCACTGCGTGTGTGCATGTGAGCCCTACCCCGCATTTCGCCCGGAAGCCAAAGCGATCCCCCGGCTTTCCCTTCCCTGGCGTGGGGCACGCGGGGCACTGCGTGTGTGCATGTGAGCCCTACCCCGCATTTCGCCCGGAAGCCAAAGCCCTTTCTTTCCTGGCGCAATGCGTGAGGGGCACTGCGTGTGTGCATGTGAGCCCTACCCCGCATTTCCCCTGGAAGCCAAAGCGATTCCCCGGCTCTCCCTTCCCTGGCGTGGGGCACGAGGGGCACTGCGTGTGTGCATGTGAGCCCTACCCCGCATTTCGCCGGGAAGCCAAAGCCCTTTCTTTCCTGGCGCAATGCGTGAGGGGCACTGCGTGTGTGCATGTGAGCCCTACCCCGCAGTTCGCCCGGCAGCCAAAGCGTTCTCCTGACCTTCCCTTCGCTGGCGTGGGTCACGAGGGGAACTGCGTGTGTGCATGTGAGCCCTACCCCGCATTTCGCCCGGAAGCCAAAGCCCTTTCTTTCCTGGCGCAATGCGTGAGGGGCACTGCGTGTGTGCATGTGAGCCCTACCCCGCATTTCGCCCGGAAGCCAAAGCGTTCTCCTGACCTTCCCTTCCCTGGCGCAATGCGTGAGGGGCACTGCGTGTGTGCATGTGAGCCCTACCCCGCATTTCGCCCGGAAGCCAAAGCGTTCTCCTGACCTTCCCTTCCCTGGCGTGGGTCACGAGGGGAACTGCGTGTGTGCATGTGAGCCCTAGCCCGCATTTCGCCCGGCAGCCAAAGCGTTCTCCTGGCCTTCCCTTCCCTGGCGTGGGGCACGAGGGGCACTGCGTGTGTGCATGTGAGCCCTACCCCGCATTTCGCCCGGAAGCCAAAGCGTTCTCCTGGCCTTCCCTTCCCTGGCGTGGGTCACGAGGGGCACTGCGTGTGTGCATGTGAGCCCTACCCCGCATTTCGCCCGGAAGCCAAAGCGATCCCCCGGCTTTCCCTTCCCTGGCGTGGGGCACGAGGGGCACTGCGTGTGTGCATGTGAGCCCTACACCGCAATTCTCCCGGAAGCCAAAGCCCTTTCTTTCCTGGCGCAATGCGTGAGGGGCACTGCGTGTGTGCATGTGAGCCCTACCCCGCATTTCCCCTGGAAGCCAAAGCGATTCCCCGGCTTTCCCTTCCCTGGCGTGGTTCACGAGGGGCACTGCGTGTGTGCATGTTAGCCCTACCCCGCATTTCGCCCGAAAGCCAAAGCCCTCCCTTCCCTGGCGCAATGCGTGAGGGGCACTGCGTGTGTGCATGTGAGCCCTACCCCGCATTTCGCCCGGCAGCCAAAGCGTTCTACTGACCTTCCCTTCGCTGGCGTGGGTCACGAGTGGAACTGCGTGTGTGCATGTGAGCCCTACCCCGCATTTCGCCCGGAAGCCAAAGCGATCCCCCGGCTTTCCCTTCACTGGCGTGGGGCACGCGGGGCACTGCGTGTGTGCATGTGAGCCCTACCCCGCATTTCGCCCGGAAGCCAAAGCCCTTTCTTTCCTGGCGCAATGCGTGAGGGGCACTGCGTGTGTGCATGTGAGCCCTACCCCGCATTTCCCCTGGAAGCCAAAGCGATTCCCCGGCTCTCCCTTCCCTGGCGTGGGGCACGCGGGGCACTGCGTGTGTGCATGTGAGCCCTACCCCGCATTTCGCCCGGAAGCCAAAGCCCTTTCTTTCCTGGCGCAATGCGTGAGGGGCACTGCGTGTGTGCATGTGAGCCCTACCCCGCAGTTCGCCCGGCAGCCAAAGCGTTCTCCTGACCTTCCCTTCGCTGGCGTGGGTCACGAGGGGAAGTGCGTGTGTGCATGTGAGCCCTACCCCGCATTTCGCCCGGAAGCCAAAGCCCTTTCTTTCCTGGCGCAATGCGTGAGGGGCACTGCGTGTGTGCATGTGAGCCCTACCCCGCATTTCGCCCGGAAGCCAAAGCGTTCTCCTGACCTTCCCTTCCCTGGCGTGGGTCACGAGGGGAACTGCGTGTGTGCATGTGAGCCCTAGCCCGCATTTCGCCCGGCAGCCAAAGCGTTCTCCTGGCCTTCCCTTCCCTGGCGTGGGTCACGAGGGGCACTGCGTGTGTGCATGTGAGCCCTACCCCGCATTTCGCCCGGAAGCCAAAGCGATCCCCCGGCTTTCCCTTCACTGGCGTGGGTCACGAGGGGCACTGCGTGTGTGCATGTGAGCCCTACCCCGCATTTCGCCCGGAAGCCAAAGCGATCCCCCGGCTTTCCCTTCCCTGGCGTGGGGCACGAGGGGCACTGCGTGTGTGCATGTGAGCCCTACACCGCAATTCTCCCGGAAGCCAAAGCCCTTTCTTTCCTGGCGCAATGCGTGAGGGGCACTGCGTGTGTGCATGTGAGCCCTACCCCGCATTTCCCCTGGAAGCCAAAGCGATTCCCCGGCTTTCCCTTCCCTGGCGTGGTTCACGAGGGGCACTGCGTGTGTGCATGTGAGCCCTACCCCGCATTTCGCCCGAAAGCCAAAGCCCTCCCTTCCCTGGCGCAATGCGTGAGGGGCACTGCGTGTGTGCATGTGAGCCCTACCCCGCATTTCGCCCGGCAGCCAAAGCGTTCTCCTGACCTTCCCTTCGCTGGCGTGGGTCACGAGTGGAACTGCGTGTGTGCATGTGAGCCCTACCCCGCATTTCGCCCGGAAGCCAATGCCCTCCCTTTCCTGGCGCAATGCGTGAGGGGCACTGCGTGTGTGCATGTGAGCCCTACCCCGCATTTCGCCCGGCAGCCAAAGAGATCCCCCGGCTTTAACTTCCCTGGCGTGGGGCACGAGGGGAACTGCGTGTGTGCATGTGAGCCCTACCCCGCATTTCGCCCGGCAGCCAAAGCGTTCTCCTGACCTTCCCTTCGCTGGCGTGGGTCACGAGGGGAACTGCGTGTGTGCATGTTAGCCCTACCCCGCATTTCGCCCGGAAGCCAAAGCGATCCCCCGGCTTTCCCTTCACTGGCGTGGGTCACGAGGGGCACTGCGTGTGTGCATGTGAGCCCTACCCCGCATTTCGCCCGGAAGCCAAAGCCCTTTCTTTCCTGGCGCAATGCGTGAGGGGCACTGCGTGTGTGCATGTGAGCCCTACCCCGCATTTCCCCTGGAAGCCAAAGCGATTCCCCGGCTTTCCCTTCCCTGGCGTAGGGCACGAGGGGAACTGCGTGTGTGCATGTGAGCCCTACCCCGCATTTCGCCCGGCAGCCAAAGCGTTCTCCTGACCTTCCCTTCGCTGGCGTGGGTCACGAGGGGAACTGCGTGTGTGCATGTGAGCCCTACCCCGCATTTCGCCCGGCAGCCAAAGAGATCCCCCGGCTTTCCCTTCCCTGGCGTGGGGCACGAGGGGCACTGCGTGTGTGCATGTGAGCCCTACCCCGCAGTTCGACCGGCAGCCAAAGCGTTCTCCTGACCTTCCCTTCGCTGGCGTGGGTCACGAGGGGAACTGCGTGTGTGCATGTGAGCCCTACCCCGCATTTCGCCCGGAAGCCAAAGCCCTCCCTTTCCTGGCGTGGAGCATGAGGGGCGCTGCGTGTGTGCATGTTAGCCCTACCCCGCAGTTCGCCCGGCAGCCAAAGCGATCCCCCGGCTTTCCCTTCGCTGGCGTGGGTCACGAGGGGCACTGCGTGTGTGCATGTGAGCCCTACCCCGCATTTCGCCCGGAAGCCAAAGCCCTCCCTTTCCTGGCGCAATGCGTGAGGGGCACTGCGTGTGTGCATGTGAGCCCTACCCCGCATTTCGCCCGGCAGCCAAAGCGCTCCCCTGGCGTTTCCTTACCTGGCGTGGAGCATGAGGGGCGCTGCGTGTGTGCATGTGAGCCCTACCCCGCATTTCGCCCGGAAGCCAAAGCGTTCCCCTGCCCTTCCCTTTCCTGGCGTGGGGCAAAAGGGGCGCTGCGTGTGTGCATGTGAGCCCTACCGCGCATTTCGCCCGGCAGCGGATGCGTTCCCCTGGCCTTCTTTTATCTGGCGCAATGCGTGTGGGGCACTGCGTGTGTGCATGTGAGCCCTACCCCGCATTTCGCCCGGAAGCCAAAGCAATCCCCCGGCTCTCACTTACCTGGCGTGGGGCATGATGGACACTGCGTGTGTGCATGTGAGCCCTACCCCGCATTTCGCCCGGAAGCCAAAGCCCTCCCTTTCCTGGCGCAATGCGTGAGGGGCACTGCGTGTGTGCATGTGAGCCCTACCCCGCATTTCGCCCGGCAGCCAAAGCGTTCTCCTGGCCTTCCCTTCCCTGGCGTGGGTCACGAGGGGCACTGCGTGTGTGCATGTTAGCCCTACTCCGCATTTCGCCCGGAAGCCAAAGCCCTCCCTTTCCTGGCGCAATGCGTGAGGGGCACTGCGTGTGTGCATCTGAACCCTACCCCGCATTTCGCCCGGAAGCCAAAGCGTTCTCCTGGCCTTCCCTTCCCTGGCGTGGGTCACGAGGGGCACTGCGTGTGTGCATGTTAGCCCTACCCCGCATTTCGTCCGGAAGCCAAAGCGTTCTCCTGACCTTCCCTTCGCTGGCGTGGGGCACGAGGGGCACTGCGTGTGTGCATGTGAGCCCTACCCCGCATTTCGCCCGGAAGCCAAAGCCCTACCTTTCCTGGCGCAATGCGTGAGGGGCACTGCGTGTGTGCATGTGAGCCCTACCCCGCATTTCGCCCGGAAGCCAAAGCCCTCCCTTTCCTGGCGCAATGCGTGAGGGGCACTGCGTGTGTGCATGTGAGCCCTACCCCGCAGTTCGCCCGGCAGCCAAAGCGTTCTCCTGACCTTCCCTTCCCTGGCGTGGGGCACGAGGGGCACTGCGTGTGTACATGTGAGCCCTACCCCGCCATTCGCCCGGCAGCCACAGCGTTCCCCGGCCGGCCCTTTCCTGGCGCGGCACTTGAACGGCAGTGCGTGTGAATGCGCATGTGAGCCCTACCCCGCATTTCGCCCGGCAGCCAGAGCGTTCCCCCGGCCGGCCCTTTCCTGGCGCGGTACTTGAACGGCAGTGCGTGTGAATGCGCATGTGAGCCCTACCCCGCATTTCGCCCGGCAGCCACAGCGTTCCCCCGGCCGGCCCTTTCCTGGCGCGGCACTTGAACGGCAGTGCGTGTGAATGCGAGCCCTACCCCGCATTTCGCCCGGCAGCCAAAGCGTTCCCCCGGCCGGCCCTTTCCTGGCGCGGCACTTGAACGGCAGTGCGTGTGAATGCGAGCCCTACCCCGCATTTCGCCCGGCAGCCACAGCGTTCCCCCGGCCGGCCCTTTCCTGGCGCGGCACTTGAACGGCAGTGCGTGTGAATGCGCATGTGAGCCCTACCCCGCATTTCGCCCGGCAGCCAGAGCGTTCCCCCGGCCGGCCCTTTCCAGGCGCGGCACTTGAACGGCAGTGCGTGTGAATGCGCATGTGAGCCCTACCCCGCATTTCGCCCGGCAGCCACAGCGTTCCCCCGGCCGGCCCTTTCCTGGCGCGGCACTTGAACGGCAGTGCGTGTGAATGCGAGCCCTACCCCGCATTTCGCCCGGCAGCCACAGCGTTCCCCCGGCCGGCCCTTTCCTGGCGCGGCACTTGAACGGCAGTGCGTGTGAATGTGAGCCCTACCCCGCATTTCGCCCGGCAGCCACAGCGTTCCCCGGCCGGCCCTTTCCTGGCGCGGCACTTGAACGGCAGTGCGTGTGAATGCGCATGTGAGCCCTACACCGCATTTCGCCCGGCAGCCACAGCGTTCCCCGGCCGGCCCTTTCCTGGCGCGGCACTTGAACGGCAGTGCGTGTGAATGCGCATGTGAGCCCTACCCCGCATTTCGCCCGGCAGCCACAGCGTTCCCCGGCCGGCCCTTTCCTGGCGCGGCACTTGAACGGCAGTGCGTGTGAATGCGCATGTGAGCCCTACCCCGCATTTCGCCCGGCAGCCAGAGCGTTCCCCCGGCCGGCCCTTTCCTGGCGCGGCACTTGAACGGCAGTGCGTGTGAATGCGCATGTGAGCCCTACCCCGCATTTCGCCCGGCAGCCAGAGACTTCCCCCGGCCTGCCCTTTCCTGGCGCGGCAATTGAACGGCAGTGCGTGTGAATGCGAGCCCTACCCCGCATTTCGCCCGGCAGCCACAGCGTTCCCCCGGCCGGCCCTTTCCTGGCGCGGCACTTGAACGGCAGTGCGTGTGAATGCGCATGTGAGCCCTACCCCGCATTTCGCCCGGCAGCCACAGCGTTCCCCCGGCCGGCCCTTTCCTGGCGCGGCACTTGAACGGCAGTGCGTGTGAATGCGCATGTGAGCCCTACCCCGCATTTCGCCCGGCAGCCAGAGCGTTCCCCCGGCCGGCCCTTTCCTGGCGCGGCACTTGAACGGCAGTGCGTGTGAATGTGAGCCCTACCCCGCATTTCGCCCGGCAGCCAGAGACTTCCCCCGGCCGGCCCTTTCCTGGCGCGGCACTTGAACGGCAGTGCGTGTGAATGCGCATGTGAGCCCTACCCCGCATTTCGCCCGGCAGCCACAGCGTTCCCCCGGCCGGCCCTTTCCTGGCGCGGCACTTGAACGGCAGTGCGTGTGAATGCGCATGTGAGCCCTACCCCGCATTTCGCCCGGCAGCCACAGCGTTCCCCCGGCCGGCCCTTTCCTGGTGCGGCACTTGAACGGCAGTGCGTGTGAATGCGCATGTGAGCCCTACCCCGCATTTCGCCCGGCAGCCACAGCGTTCCCCCGGCCGGCCCTTTCCTGGCGCGGCACTTGAACGGCAGTGCGTGTGAATGCGCATGTGAGCCCTACCCCGCATTTCGCCCGGCAGCCACAGCGTTCCCCCGGCCGGCCCTTTCCTGGCGCGGCACTTGAACGGCAGTGCGTGTGAATGCGCATGTGAGCCCTACCCCGCATTTCGCCCGGCAGCCACAGCGTTCCCCCGGCCGGCCCTTTCCTGGTGCGGCACTTGAACGGCAGTGCGTGTGAATGCGCATGTGAGCCCTACCCCGCATTTCGCCCGGCAGCCACAGCGTTCCCCCGGCCGGCCCTTTCCTGGCGCGGCACTTGAACGGCAGTGCGTGTGAATGCGCATGTGAGCCCTACCCCGCATTTCGCCCGGCAGCCACAGCGTTCCCCCGGCCGGCCCTTTCCTGGCGCGGCACTTGAACGGCAGTGCGTGTGCTTGTGAGCCCTACCCCGCATTTCGCCCGGCAGCCACAGCGTTCCCCCGGCCGGCCCTTTCCTGGCGCGGCACTTGAACGGCAGTGCGTGTGAATGCGAGCCCTACCCCGCATTTCGCCCGGCAGCCAGAGCGTTCCCCCCGCCTGCCCTTTCCTGGCGCGGCACTTGAACGGCAGTGCGTGTGCTTGTGAGCCCTACCCCGCATTTCGCCCGGCAGCCACAGCGTTCCCCCGGCCGGCCCTTTCCTGGCGCGGCACTTGAACGGCAGTGCGTGTGAATGCGAGCCCTACCCCGAATGTCGCCCGGCAGCCAGAGCGTTCCCCCCGCCTGCCCTTTCCTGGCGCGGCACTTGGACGGCAGTGCGTGTGAATGCGAGCCCTACCCCGAATGTCGCCCGGCAGCCACAGCGTTCCCCGGCCGGCCCTTTCCTGGCGCGGCACTTGAACGGCAGTGCGTGTGAATGCGCATGCGAGCCCTACCCCGCATTTCGCCCGGCAGCCAGAGCGTTCCCCCGGCCTGCCCTTTCCTGGCGCGGCACTTGAACGGCAGTGCGTGTGAATGCGCATGTGAGACCTACCCCGCATTTCGCCCGGCAGCCAGAGCGTTCCCCCGGCCTGCCCTTTCCTGGCGCGGCACTTGAACGGCAGTGCGTGTGAATGCGCATGTGAGACCTACCCCGCATTTCGCCCGGCAGCCAGAGCGTTCCCCCGGCCTGCCCTTTCCTAGCGCGGCACTTGAACGGCAGTGCATGTGAATGCGAGCCCTACCCCGAATGTCGCCCGGCAGCCAGAGCGTTCTCCTGGCCTTCCCTTCCCTGGCGTGGGTCACGAGGGGCACTGCGTGTGTGCATGTTAGCCCTACTCCGCATTTCGCCCGGAAGCCAAAGCCCTCCCTTTCCTGGCGCAATGCGTGAGGGGCACTGCGTGTGTGCATCTGAACCCTACCCCGCATTTCGCCCGGAAGCCAAAGCGTTCTCCTGGCCTTCCCTTCCCTGGCGTGGGTCACGAGGGGCACTGCGTGTGTGCATGTTAGCCCTACCCCGCATTTCGTCCGGAAGCCAAAGCGTTCTCCTGACCTTCCCTTCGCTGGCGTGGGGCACGAGGGGCACTGCGTGTGTGCATGTGAGCCCTACCCCGCATTTCGCCCGGAAGCCAAAGCCCTACCTTTCCTGGCGCAATGCGTGAGGGGCACTGCGTGTGTGCATGTGAGCCCTACCCCGCATTTCGCCCGGAAGCCAAAGCCCTCCCTTTCCTGGCGCAATGCGTGAGGGGCACTGCGTGTGTGCATGTGAGCCCTACCCCGCAGTTCGCCCGGCAGCCAAAGCGTTCTCCTGACCTTCCCTTCCCTGGCGTGGGGCACGAGGGGCACTGCGTGTGTACATGTGAGCCCTACCCCGCCATTCGCCCGGCAGCCACAGCGTTCCCCGGCCGGCCCTTTCCTGGCGCGGCACTTGAACGGCAGTGCGGGTGAATGCGAGCCCTACCCCGCATTTCGCCCGGCAGCCAGAGCGTTCCCCCGGCCTGCCCTTTCCTGGCGCGGCACTTGAACGGCAGTGCGTGTGAATGCGCATGTGAGACCTACCCCGCATTTCGCCCGGCAGCCAGAGCGTTCCCCCGGCCTGCCCTTTCCTGGCGCGGCACTTGAACGGCAGTGCGTGTGAATGCGCATGTGAGACCTACCCCGCATTTCGCCCGGCAGCCACAGCGTTCCCCCGGCCTGCCCTTTCCTAGCGCGGCACTTGAACGGCAGTGCATGTGAATGCGAGCCCTACCCCGAATGTCGCCCGGCAGCCAGAGCGTTCTCCTGGCCTTCCCTTCCCTGGCGTGGGTCACGAGGGGCACTGCGTGTGTGCATGTTAGCCCTACTCCGCATTTCGCCCGGAAGCCAAAGCCCTCCCTTTCCTGGCGCAATGCGTGAGGGGCACTGCGTGTGTGCATCTGAACCCTACCCCGCATTTCGCCCGGAAGCCAAAGCGTTCTCCTGGCCTTCCCTTCACTGGCGTGGGTCACGAGGGGCACTGCGTGTGTGCATGTTAGCCCTACCCCGCATTTCGTCCGGAAGCCAAAGCGTTCTCCTGACCTTCCCTTCGCTGGCGTGGGGCACGAGGGGCACTGCGTGTGTGCATGTGAGCCCTACCCCGCATTTCGCCCGGAAGCCAAAGCCCTCCCTTTCCTGGCGCAATGCGTGAGGGGCACTGCGTGTGTGCATCTGAACCCTACCCCGCATTTCGCCCGGAAGCCAAAGCGTTCTCCTGGCCTTCCCTTCACTGGCGTGGGTCACGAGGGGCACTGCGTGTGTGCATGTTAGCCCTACCCCGCATTTCGTCCGGAAGCCAAAGCGTTCTCCTGACCTTCCCTTCGCTGGCGTGGGGCACGAGGGGCACTGCGTGTGTGCATGTGAGCCCTACCCCGCAGTTCGCCCGGCAGCCAAAGCGTTCTCCTGACCTTCCCTTCCCTGGCGTGGGGCACGAGGGGCACTGCGTGTGTACATGTGAGCCCTACCCCGCCATTCGCCCGGCAGCCACAGCGTTCCCCGGCCGGCCCTTTCCTGGCGCGGCACTTGAACGGCAGTGCGGGTGAATGCGAGCCCTACCCCGCATTTCGCCCGGCAGCCAGAGCGTTCCCCCGGCCTGCCCTTTCCTGGCGCGGCACTTGAACGGCAGTGCGTGTGAATGCGCATGTGAGACCTACCCCGCATTTCGCCCGGCAGCCAGAGCGTTCCCCCGGCCTGCCCTTTCCTGGCGCGGCACTTGAACGGCAGTGCGTGTGAATGCGCATGTGAGACCTACCCCGCATTTCGCCCGGCAGCCACAGCGTTCCCCCGGCCTGCCCTTTCCTAGCGCGGCACTTGAACGGCAGTGCATGTGAATGCGAGCCCTACCCCGAATGTCGCCCGGCAGCCAGAGCGTTCTCCTGGCCTTCCCTTCCCTGGCGTGGGTCACGAGGGGCACTGCGTGTGTGCATGTTAGCCCTACTCCGCATTTCGCCCGGAAGCCAAAGCCCTCCCTTTCCTGGCGCAATGCGTGAGGGGCACTGCGTGTGTGCATCTGAACCCTACCCCGCATTTCGCCCGGAAGCCAAAGCGTTCTCCTGGCCTTCCCTTCACTGGCGTGGGTCACGAGGGGCACTGCGTGTGTGCATGTTAGCCCTACCCCGCATTTCGTCCGGAAGCCAAAGCGTTCTCCTGACCTTCCCTTCGCTGGCGTGGGGCACGAGGGGCACTGCGTGTGTGCATGTGAGCCCTACCCCGCATTTCGCCCGGAAGCCAAAGCCCTACCTTTCCTGGCGCAATGCGTGAGGGGCACTGCGTGTGTGCATGTGAGCCCTACCCCGCATTTCGCCCGGAAGCCAAAGCCCTCCCTTTCCTGGCGCAATGCGTGAGGGGCACTGCGTGTGTGCATCTGAACCCTACCCCGCATTTCGCCCGGAAGCCAAAGTGTTCTCCTGGCCTTCCCTTCCCTGGCGTGGGTCACGAGGGGCACTGCGTGTGTGCATGTTAGCCCTACCCCGCATTTCGTCCGGAAGCCAAAGCGTTCTCCTGACCTTCCCTTCGCTGGCGTGGGGCACGAGGGGCACTGCGTGTGTGCATGTGAGCCCTACCCCGCATTTCGCCCGGAAGCCAAAGCCCTACCTTTCCTGGCGCAATGCGTGAGGGGCACTGCGTGTGTGCATGTGAGCCCTACCCCGCATTTCGCCCGGAAGCCAAAGCCCTCCCTTTCCTGGCGCAATGCGTGAGGGGCACTGCGTGTGTGCATGTGAGCCCTACCCCGCAGTTCGCCCGGCAGCCAAAGCGTTCTCCTGACCTTCCCTTCCCTGGCGTGGGGCACGAGGGGCACTGCGTGTGTACATGTGAGCCCTACCCCGCCATTCGCCCGGCAGCCACAGCGTTCCCCGGCCGGCCCTTTCCTGGTGCGGCACTTGAACGGCAGTGCGTGTGAATGCGAGCCCTACCCCGCATTTCGCCCGGCAGCCAGAGCGTTCCCCCGGCCTGCCCTTTCCTGGCGCGGCACTTGAACGGCAGTGCGTGTGAATGCGCATGTGAGACCTACCCCGCATTTCGCCCGGCAGCCAGAGCGTTCCCCCGGCCTGCCCTTTCCTGGCGCGGCACTTGAACGGCAGTGCGTGTGAATGCGCATGTGAGCCCTACCCCGCATTTCGCCCGGCAGCCAGAGCGTTCCCCCGGCCTGCCCTTTCCTAGCGCGGCACTTGAACGGCAGTGCATGTGAATGCGAGCCCTACCCCGCATTTCGCCCGGCAGCCAAAGCGTTCTCCTGGCCTTCCCTTCCCTGGCGTGGGTCACGAGGGGCACTGCGTGTGTGCATGTTAGCCCTACTCTGCATTTCGCCCGGAAGCCAAAGCCCTCCCTTTCCTGGCGCAATGCGTGAGGGGCACTGCGTGTGTGCATCTGAACCCTACCCCGCATTTCGCCCGGAAGCCAAAGCGTTCTCCTGGCCTTCCCTTCCCTGGCGTGGGTCACGAGGGGCACTGCGTGTGTGCATGTTAGCCCTACCCCGCATTTCGTCCGGAAGCCAAAGCGTTCTCCTGACCTTCCCTTCGCTGGCGTGGGGCACGAGGGGCACTGCGTGTGTGCATGTGAGCCCTACCCCGCATTTCGCCCGGAAGCCAAAGCCCTACCTTTCCTGGCGCAATGCGTGAGGGGCACTGCGTGTGTGCATGTGAGCCCTACCCCGCATTTCGCCCGGAAGCCAAAGCCCTCCCTTTCCTGGCGCAATGCGTGAGGGGCACTGCGTGTGTGCATGTGAGCCCTACCCCGCAGTTCGCCCGGCAGCCACAGCGTTCCCCCGGCCGGCCCTTTCCTGGCGCGGCACTTGAACGGCAGTGCGTGTGAATGCGCATGTGAGCCCTACCCCGCATTTCGCCCGGCAGCCACAGCGTTCCCCCGGCCGGCCCTTTCCTGGCGCGGCACTTGAACGGCAGTGCGTGTGAATGCGCATGTGAGCCCTACCCCGCATTTCGCCCGGCAGCCACAGCGTTCCCCCGGCCGGCCCTTTCCTGGCGCGGCACTTGAACGGCAGTGCGTGTGAATGCGCATGTGAGCCCTACCCCGCATTTCGCCCGGCAGCCAAAGCGTTCCCCCGGCCGGCCCTTTCCTGGCGCGGCACTTGAACGGCAGTGCGTGTGCTTGTGAGCCCTACCCCGCATTTCGCCCGGCAGCCACAGCGTTCCCCCGGCCGGCCCTTTCCTGGCGCGGCACTTGAACGGCAGTGCGTGTGAATGCGCATGTGAGCCCTACCCCGCATTTCGCCCGGCAGCCAGAGCATTCCCCCGGCCGGCCCTTTCCAGGCGCGGCACTTGAACGGCAGTGCGTGTGAATGCGCATGTGAGCCCTACCCCGCATTTCGCCCGGCAGCCACAGCGTTCCCCCGGCCGGCCCTTTCCTGGCGCGGCACTTGAACGGCAGTGCGTGTGAATGTGAGCCCTACCCCGCATTTCGCCCGGCAGCCACAGCGTTCCCCCGGCCGGCCCTTTCCTGGCGCGGCACTTGAACGGCAGTGCGTGTGAATGTGAGCCCTACCCCGCATTTCGCCCGGCAGCCACAGCGTTCCCCGGCCGGCCCTTTCCTGGCGCGGCACTTGAACGGCAGTGCGTGTGAATGCGCATGTGAGCCCTACCCCGCATTTCGCCCGGCAGCCACAGCGTTCCCCGGCCGGCCCTTTCCTGGCGCGGCACTTGAACGGCAGTGCGTGTGAATGCGCATGTGAGCCCTACCCCGCATTTCGCCCGGCAGCCACAGCGTTCCCCCGGCCGGCCCTTTCCTGGCGCGGCACTTGAACGGCAGTGCGTGTGAATGCGCATGTGAGCCCTACCACGCATTTCGCCCGGCAGCCACAGCGTTCCCCCGGCCGGCCCTTTCCTGGCGCGGCACTTGAACGGCAGTGCGTGTGAATGCGCATGTGAGCCCTACCCCGCATTTCGCCCGGCAGCCAAAGCGTTCCCCCGGCCGGCCCTTTCCTGGCGCGGCACTTGAACGGCAGTGCGTGTGCTTGTGAGCCCTACCCCGCATTTCGCCCGGCAGCCACAGCGTTCCCCCGGCCGGCCCTTTCCTGGCGCGGCACTTGAACGGCAGTGCGTGTGAATGCGCATGTGAGCCCTACCCCGCATTTCGCCCGGCAGCCAGAGCATTCCCCCGGCCGGCCCTTTCCAGGCGCGGCACTTGAACGGCAGTGCGTGTGAATGCGCATGTGAGCCCTACCCCGCATTTCGCCCGGCAGCCACAGCGTTCCCCCGGCCGGCCCTTTCCTGGCGCGGCACTTGAACGGCAGTGCGTGTGAATGTGAGCCCTACCCCGCATTTCGCCCGGCAGCCACAGCGTTCCCCCGGCCGGCCCTTTCCTGGCGCGGCACTTGAACGGCAGTGCGTGTGAATGTGAGCCCTACCCCGCATTTCGCCCGGCAGCCACAGCGTTCCCCGGCCGGCCCTTTCCTGGCGCGGCACTTGAACGGCAGTGCGTGTGAATGCGCATGTGAGCCCTACCCCGCATTTCGCCCGGCAGCCACAGCGTTCCCCGGCCGGCCCTTTCCTGGCGCGGCACTTGAACGGCAGTGCGTGTGAATGCGCATGTGAGCCCTACCCCGCATTTCGCCCGGCAGCCACAGCGTTCCCCGGCCGGCCCTTTCCTGGCGCGGCACTTGAACGGCAGTGCGTGTGAATGCGCATGTGAGCCCTACCCCGCATTTCGCCCGGCAGCCAGAGACTTCCCCCGGCCTGCCCTTTCCTGGCGCGGCACTTGAACGGCAGTGCGTGTGAATGCGAGCCCTACCCCGCATTTCGCCCGGCAGCCACAGCGTTCCCCCGGCCGGCCCTTTCCTGGCGCGGCACTTGAACGGCAGTGCGTGTGCTTGTGAGCCCTACCCCGCATTTCGCCCGGCAGCCACAGCGTTCCCCCGGCCGGCCCTTTCCTGGCGCGGCACTTGAACGGCAGTGCGTGTGAATGCGCATGTGAGCCCTACCCCGCATTTCGCCCGGCAGCCAGAGCGTTCCCCCGGCCGGCCCTTTCCTGGCGCGGCACTTGAACGGCAGTGCGTGTGAATGTGAGCCCTACCCCGCATTTCGCCCGGCAGCCACAGCGTTCCCCGGCCGGCCCTTTCCTGGCGCGGCACTTGAACGGCAGTGCGTGTGAATGCGCATGTGAGCCCTACCCCGCATTTCGCCCGGCAGCCACAGCGTTCCCCCGGCCGGCCCTTTCCTGGCGCGGCACTTGAACGGCAGTGCGTGTGAATGCGCATGTGAGCCCTACCCCGCATTTCGCCCGGCAGCCAGAGCATTCCCCCGGCCGGCCCTTTCCTGGCGCGGCACTTGAACGGCAGTGCGTGTGCTTGTGAGCCCTACCCCGCATTTCGCCCGGCAGCCACAGCGTTCCCCCGGCCGGCCCTTTCCTGGCGCGGCACTTGAACGGCACTGCGTGTGATGCGAGCCCTACCCCGCATTTCGCCCGGCAGCCACAGCGTTCCCCCGGCCGGCCCTTTCCTGGCGCGGCACCTGAACGGCAGTGCGTGTGAATGTGAGCCCTACCCCGCATTTCGCCCGGCAGCCACAGCGTTCCCCCGGCCGGCCCTTTCCTGGCGCGGCACTTGAACGGCAGTGCGTGTGAATGCGCATGTGAGCCCTACCCCGCATTTCGCCCGGCAGCCACAGCGTTCCCCCGGCCGGCCCTTTCCTGGCGCGGCACTTGAACGGCAGTGCGTGTGCTGTGAGCCCTACCCCGCATTTCGCCCGGCAGCCACAGCGTTCCCCCGGCCGGCCCTTTCCTGGTGCGGCACTTGAACGGCAGTGCGTGTGAATGCGCATGTGAGCCCTACCCCGCATTTCGCCCGGCAGCCACAGCGTTCCCCCGGCCGGCCCTTTCCTGGCGCGGCACTTGAACGGCAGTGCGTGTGAATGCGCATGTGAGCCCTACCCCGCATTTCGCCCGGCAGCCACAGCGTTCCCCCGGCCGGCCCTTTCCTGGCGCGGCACTTGAACGGCAGTGCGTGTGAATGTGAGCCCTACCCCGCATTTCGCCCGGCAGCCACAGCGTTCCCCCGGCCGGCCCTTTCCTGGCGCGGCACTTGAACGGCAGTGCGTGTGAATGCTGAGCCCTACCCCGCATTTCGCCCGGCAGCCACAGCGTTCCCCCGGCCGGCCCTTTCCTGGCGCGGCACCTGAACGGCAGTGCGTGTGAATGTGAGCCCTACCCCGCATTTCGCCCGGCAGCCACAGCGTTCCCCCGGCCGGCCCTTTCCTGGCGCGGCACTTGAACGGCAGTGCGTGTGAATGTGAGCCCTACCCCGCATTTCGCCCGGCAGCCACAGCGTTCCCCCGGCCGGCCCTTTCCTGGCGCGGCACTTGAACGGCAGTGCGTGTGAATGTGAGCCCTACCCCGCATTTCGCCCGGCAGCCACAGCGTTCCCCCGGCCGGCCCTTTCCTGGCGCGGCACTTGAACGGCAGTGCGTGTGAATGCGAGCCCTACCCCGCATTTCGCCCGGCAGCCACAGCGTTCCCCCGGCCGGCCCTTTCCTGGCGCGGCACTTGAACGGCAGTGCGTGTGAATGTGAGCCCTACCCCGCATTTCGCCCGGCAGCCACAGCGTTCCCCCGGCCGGCCCTTTCCTGGCGCGGCACTTGAACGGCAGTGCGTGTGAATGTGAGCCCTACCCCGCATTTCGCCCGGCAGCCACAGCGTTCCCCCGGCCGGCCCTTTCCTGGCGCGGCACTTGAACGGCAGTGCGTGTGAATGCGCATGTGAGCCCTACCCCGCATTTCGCCCGGCAGCCACAGCGTTCCCCGGCCGGCCCTTTCCTGGCGCGGCACTTGACGGGCAGTGCGTGTGAATGCGCATGAGCCCTACCCCGCATTTCGCCCGGCAGCCACAGCGTTCCCCGGCCGGCCCTTTCCTGGCGCGGCACTTGAACGGCAGTGCGTGTGAATGCGCATGTGAGCCCTACCCCGCATTTCGCCCGGCAGCCACAGCGTTCCCCCGGCCGGCCCTTTCCTGGCGCGGCACTTGAACGGCAGTGCGTGTGAATGCGCATGTGAGCCCTACCCCGCATTTCGCCCGGCAGCCAGAGCGTTCCCCCGGCCTGCCCTTTCCTGGCGCGGCACTTGAACGGCAGTGCGTGTGAATGCGAGCCCTACCCCGCATTTCGCCCGGCAGCCACAGCGTTCCCCCCGGCCGGCCCTTTCCTGGCGCGGCACTTGAACGGCAGTGCGTGTGAATGTGAGCCCTACCCCGCATTTCGCCCGGCAGCCACAGCGTTCCCCCGGCCGGCCCTTTCCTGGCGCGGCACCTTGAACGGCAGTGCGTGTGAATGTGAGCCCTACCCCCGCATTTCGCCCGGCAGCCACAGCGTTCCCCCGGCCGGCCCTTTCCTGGCGCGGCACTTGAACGGCAGTGCGTGTGAATGTGAGCCCTACCCCGCATTTCGCCCGGCAGCCACAGCGTTCCCCGGCCGGCCCTTTCCTGGCGCGGCACTTGAACGGCAGTGCGTGTGAATGCTGTGAGCCCTACCCCGCATTTCGCCCGGCAGCCACAGCGTTCCCCCGGCCGGCCCTTTCCTGGCGCGGCACTTGAACGGCAGTGCGTGTGAATGCGCATGTGAGCCCTACCCCGCATTTCGCCCGGCAGCCAGAGCGTTCCCCCGGCCGGCCCTTTCCTGGCGCGGCACTTGAACGGCAGTGCGTGTGAATGCTGTGAGCCCTACCCCGCATTTCGCCCGGCAGCCAGAGCGTTCCCCCGGCCTGCCCTTTCCTGGCGCGGCACTTGAACGGCAGTGCGTGTGAATGCTGAGCCCTACCCCGCATTTCGCCCGGCAGCCACAGCGTTCCCCCCGGCCGGCCCTTTCCTGGCGCGGCACTTGAACGGCAGTGCGTGTGGCATTGTGAGCCCTACCCCGCATTTCGCCCGGCAGCCACAGCGTTCCCCCAGGCCGGCCCTTTCCTGGCGCGGCACTTGAACGGCAGTGCGTGTGAATGCGCATGTGAGCCCTACCCCGCATTTCGCCCGGCAGCCACAGCGTTCCCCCGGCCGGCCCTTTCCTGGCGCGGCACTTGAACGGCAGTGCGTGTGAATGCGCATGTGAGCCCTACCCCGCATTTCGCCCGGCAGCCACAGCGTTCCCCCGGCCGGCCCTTTCCTGGCGCGGCACTTGAACGGCAGTGCGTGTGAATGCGCATGTGAGCCCTACCCCGCATTTCGCCCGGCAGCCACAGCGTTCCCCCGGCCGGCCCTTTCCTGGCGCGGCACTTGAAACGGCAGTGCGTGTGAATGCGCATGTGAGCCCTACCCCGCATTTCGCCCGGCAGCCACAGCGTTCCCCGGCCGGCCCTTTCCTGGCGCGGCACTTGAACGGCAGTGCGTGTGAATGCGCATGTGAGCCCTACCCCGCATTTCGCCCGGCAGCCCACGCGTTCCCCCGGCCGGCCCTTTCCTGGCGCGGCACTTGAACGGCAGTGCGTGTGAATGCGCATGTGAGCCCTACCCCGCATTTCGCCCGGCAGCCACAGCGTTCCCCCGGCCGGCCCTTTCCTGGCGCGGCACTTGAACGGCAGTGCGTGTGAATGCTGTGAGCCCTACCCCGCATTTCGCCCGGCAGCCACAGCGTTCCCCCGGCCGGCCCTTTCCTGGCGCGGCACTTGAACGGCAGTGCGTGTGCTTGTGAGCCCTACCCCGCATTTCGCCCGGCAGCCACAGCGTTCCCCCGGCCGGCCTTTCCTGGCGCGGCACTTGAACGGCAAGTGCGTGTGAATGCGCATGTGAGCCCTACGCCGAATGTCGCCGGCAGCCACAGCGTTCCCCCGGCCTGCCCTTTCCTGGCGCGGCACTTGAACGGCAGTGAGTGTGAATGTGAGCCCTACCCCGCATTTCGCCCGGCAGCCACAGCGTTCCCCCGGCCGGCCCTTTCCTGGCGCGGCCACTTGAACGGCAGTGCGTGTGAATGTGAGCCCTACCCCGCATTTCGCCCCGGCAGCCACAGCGTTCCCCGGCCGGCCCTTTCCTGGCGCGGCACTTGAACGGCAGTGCGTGTGGAAGATGCGGCATGTGAGCCCTACCCCGCATTTCGCCCGGCAGCCACAGCGTTCCCCCGGCCGGCCCTTTCCTGGCGCGGCACTTGAACGGCAGTGCGTGTGAATGCGCATGTGAGCCCTACCCCGCATTTCGCCCGGCAGCCACAGCGTTCCCCCGGCCGGCCCTTTCCTGGCGCGGCACTTGAACGGCAGTGCGTGTGAATGCGCATGTGAGCCCTACCCCGCATTTCGCCCGGCAGCCAGAGCGTTCCCCCGGCCGGCCCTTCCTGGCGCGGCACTTGAACGGCAGTGCGTGTGAATGCGCATGTGAGCCCTACCCCGCATTTCGCCCGGCAGCCACGACGTTCCCCCGGCCTGCCCTTTCCTGGCGCGGCACTTGAACGGCAGTGCGTGTGAATGGCTGAGGCCCTACCCCGCATTTCGCCCGGCAGCCACAGCGTTTCCCCCCCGGCCGGCCCTTTCCTGGCGCGGCACTTGAACGGCAGCAGTGCGTGTGAATGTGAGCCCTACCCCGCATTTCGACCGGCAGCCACAGCGTTCCCCCGGCCGGCCCTTTCCTGGCGCGCACTCTTGAACGGCAGTGCGTGTGAATGTGAGCCCTACCCCGCATTTCGCCCGGCAGCCAAGCGTTCCCCCGGCCGGCCCTTTCCTGGCGCGGCACTTGAACGGCAGTGCGTGTGAATGTGAGCCCTACCCCGCATTTCGCCCGGCAGCCACAGCGTTCCCCCGGCCGGCCCTTTCCTGGCGCGGCACTTGAACGGCAGTGCGTGTGAATGTGAGCCCTACCCCGCATTTCGCCCGGCAGCCACAGCGTTCCCCCGGCCGGCCCTTTCCTGGCGCGGCACTTGAACGGCAGTGCGTGTGAATGTGAGCCCTACCCCGCATTTCGCCCGGCAGCCACAGCGTTCCCCCGGCCGGCCCTTTCCTGGCGCGGCACTTGAACGGCAGTGCGTGTGAATGTGAGCCCTACCCCGCATTTCGCCCGGCAGCCACAGCGTTCCCCCGGCCGGCCCTTTCCTGGCGCGGCACTTGAACGGCAGTGCGTGTGAATGTGAGCCCTACCCCGCATTTCGCCCGGCAGCCACAGCGTTCCCCCGGCCGGCCCTTTCCTGGCGCGGCACTTGAACGGCAGTGCGTGTGCTTGTGAGCCCCTACCCCGCATTTCGCCCGGCAGCCCAAGCGTTCCCCGGCGGCCCCTTTCCTGGCGCGGCACTTGAACGGCAGTGCGTGTGCACTGCTGAGCCCTACCCCGCATTTCGCCCGGCAGCCAAGCGTTCCCCCGCCGGCCCTTTCCTGGCGCGCACCTTGAACGGCAGTGCGTGTGAATGTGAGCCCTACCCCGCATTTCGCCCGGCAGCCAGAGCGTTCCCCCCGGCCTGCCCTTTCCTGGCGCGGCACTTGAACGGCAGTGCGTGTGACTGCTCATGTGAGCCCTACCCCGACATTTCGCCCGCAGCCACAGCGTTCCCCCGGCCGGCCCTTTCCTGGCGCGGCACCTGAACGGCAGTGCGGTGAATGCTGATGAGCCCTACCCCGCATTTCGCCCGGCAGCCAACAGCGTTCCCCCGGCCGGCCCTTTCTGGCGCGGCACTTGAACGGCAGGCGTGTGACTGCGAGCACTACCCGCATTTCGCCCGGCAGCCACAGCGTTCCCCCGGCCGGCCCTTTCCTGGCGCGGCACTTGAACGGCAGTGCGTGTGAATGTGAGCCCTACCCCGCATTTCGCCCGGCAGCCACAGCGTTCCCCGGCCGGCCCTTTCCTGGCGCGGCACTTGAACGGCAAGTGCGTGTGAATGTGAGCCCTACCCCGCATTTCGCCCGGCAGCCACAGCGTTCCCCCGGCCGGGCCCTATTCCTGGCGCGGCACTTGAAACGGCAGTGCGTGTGAATGCGTAGCCCTACCCCATTTCGCCCGTGCAGCCACAGCGGTCCCCGGCCGGCCATTTCTGGCGCGGCACCTTGAACGGACAGTGCGTGTGAATGTGAGCCCTACCCGCATTTCGCCCGCAGCCACAAGCGTTCCCCCGGCCTGCACCCTTTCCTGGCGCGGCACTTAACTGGCAGTGCGTGTGATGCCCATGTGAGCCCTACCCCCGCATTTCGCCCCGGGCAGCCACAGCGTTCCCCCCGGCCGGCCC
>JAEHOC010000177.1:0-56947 GCA_016834605.1 Chlamydomonas incerta | reverse complement strand
CGGGGGAACGCTCTGGCTGCCGGGCGAAATGCGGGGTAGGGTTGCGCAGCACACACTGCCGTTCAAGTGCCGCGCTAGGAAAGGGCCGGCCGGGGGAACGCTCTGGCTGCCGGGCGAAATGCGGGGTAGGGCTCACATTACACGCACTGCCCGTTCAAGTGCCGCGCTAGGAAAGGGCCGGCCGGGGGAACGCTCTGGCTGCCGGGCGAAATGCGGGGTAGGGCTCGCAAGCACACGCACTGCCGTTCAAGTGCCGCGCTAGGAAAGGGCCGGCCGGGGGAACGCTCTGCTGCCGGGCGAAATGCGGGGTAGGGCTCACATTCACACGCACTGCCCGTTCAAGTGCCGCGCTAGGAAAGGGCCGGCCGGGGGAACGCTCTGGCTGCCGGGCGAAATGCGGGGTAGGGCTCACAAGCACACGCACTGCCGTTCAAGTGCCGCGCTAGGAAAGGGCCGGCCGGGGAACGCTCTGGCGCCGGGCGAAATGCGGGTAGGGCTCACTGCGCATTCACACGCACTGCCGTTCAAGTGCCGCGCTAGGAAGGGCCGGCCGGGGGAACGCTCTGGCTGCCGGGCGAAATGCGGGGTAGGGCTCCACATTCACACGCACTGCCGTTCAAGTGCCGCGCTAGGAAAGGGCAGGCCGGGGAACGCTCTGGCTGCCGGGCGAAATGCGGGTAGGGCTCACAAGCACACGCACTGCCGTTCAAGTGCCGCGCTAGGAAAGGGCGGCCGGGGGAACGCTCTGGCTGCCGGGCGAAATGCGGGTAGGGCTCACAAGCACACGCACTGCCGTTCAAGTGCCGCGCTAGGAAAGGGCAGGCCGGGGAACGCTCTGGCTGCCGGGCGAAATGCGGGGTAGGTCTCACATGCGCATTCACACGCACTGCCGTTCAAGTGCCGCGCTAGGAAAGGGCCGGCCGGGGGAACGCTCTGGCTGCCGGGCGAAATGCGGGTAGGGGCTCACAAGCACACGCACTGCCGTTCAAGTGCCGCGGCCAGGAAAGGGCCGGCCGGGGGAACGCTGTGGCTGCCGGGCGAAATGCGGGGTAGGGCCTCAAGCCATTCACACGCACTGCCGTTCAAGTGCCGCGCTAGGAAAGGGCCGGCCGGGGGAACGCTCTGGCTGCCGGGCGAAAGCGGGGTAGGGCTTGAATTCACACGCACTGCCGTTCAAGTGCCGCGCCAGGAAAGGGCCGGCCGGGGGAACGCTGTGCTGCCGGGCGAAAATGCGGGTAGGGCTCACATCGCATTCACCGCACTGCCGTTCAAGTGCCGCGCCAGGAAAGGGCCGGCCGGGGAACGCTCTGGCTGCCGGGCGAAATGCGGGGTAGGGCTCCATGCGCATTCACCAAACGCACTGCCGTTCAAGTGCCGCGCCAGGAAAGGGCCGGCCGGGGGAACGCTCTGCTGCCGGGCGAAATGCGGGGTAGGGCTCACATCGCAATGCACACGCACTGCCGTTCAAGTGCCGCGCTAGGAAGGGCAGGCCGGGGAACGCTCTGGCTGCCGGGCGAAATGCGGGGTAGGGCTCGCAAGCACACGCACTGCCGTTCAAGTGCCGCGCTAGAAAGGGCCGGCCGGGGAACGCTCTGGCTGCCGGGCGAAATGCGGGGTAGGGCTCACAAGCACACGCACTGCCGTTCAAGTGCCGCGCTAGGAAAGGGCAGGCCGGGGGAACGCTCTGGCTGCCGGGCGAAATGCGGGGTAGGGCTTGCAAGCACACGCACTGCCGTTCAAGTGCCGCGCTAGGAAAGGGCCGGCCGGGGGAACGCTCTGGCTGCCGGGCGACATTCGGGGTAGGGCTCGCATTCACACGCACTGCCGTTCAAGTGCCCGCGCCAGGAAAGGGCCGGCCGGGGGAAACGCTCTGGCTGCCGGGCGAAATGCGGGGTAGGGCTCACAAGCGCATTCACACGCACTGCCGTTCAAGTGCCGCGCCAGGAAGAGGGCAGGCGGGGGAACGCTCTGGCTGCCGGGCGAAATGCGGGGTAGGGCTCACAAGCAGCATTCACACGCACTGCCGTTCAAGTGCCCGCGCCAGGAAAGGGCAGGCCGGGGGAACGCTCTGGCTGCCGGGCGAAATGCGGGGTAGGGCTCACAAGCCATTCACACGCACTGCCGTTCAAGTGCCGCGCCAGGAAAGGGCAGGCCGGGGGAACGCTGTGGCTGCCGGGCGAAAATGCGGGGTAGGGCTCACAAGCACATCGCACTGCCGTTCAAGTGCCAGCGCTAGGAAAGGCAGGCCGGGGGAACGCTCTGGCTGCCGGGCGAAATGCGGGGCTAGGGCTCACAATCCATCACACGCACTGCCGTTCAAGTGCCGGCGCCAGGAAAGGCCGGCCGGGGGAGACGCTCCTGGCTGCCGGGCGAAATGGCGGGGGTAGGGCTCCAAGCACTTCATCACGCACTTGCCGTTCAAGTGCCGCGCCAGGAAAGGGCCGGCCGGGGGAACGCTCTGGCTGCCGGGGCGAAATGCGGGGTGGGTCTCACACGCACACGCACTGCCGTTCAAGTGCCGCGCCAGGAAAGGGCCGGCCGGGGGAACGCTCTGGCTGCCGGGCGAAATGCGGGGTAGGGCTCACATGCGCATTCACACGCACTGCCGTTCAAGTGCCGCGCCAGGAAAGGGCCGGCCGGGGGAACGCTCTGGCTGCCGGGCGAAATGCGGGGTAGGGCTCACAATGCGCATTCACACGCACTGCCGTTCAAGTGCCGCGCCAGGAAAGGGCCGGCCGGGGGAACGCTCTGGCTGCCGGGCGAAATGCGGGGTAGGTCTCACACATGCACATTCACACGCACTGCCGTTCAAGTGCCGCGCCAGGAAAGGGCAGGCCGGGGGAACGCTCTGGCTGCCGGGCGAAATGCGGGGTAGGGCTCACAAGCGCATTCACACGCACTGCCGTTCAAGTGCCGCGCCAGGAAAGGGCCGGCCGGGGGAACGCTCTGGCTGCCGGGCGAAATGCGGGGTAGGGCTCACAAGCACATTCACACGCACTGCCGTTCAAGTGCCGCGCCAGGAAAGGGCCGGCCGGGGGAACGCTCTGGCTGCCGGGCGAAATGCGGGGTAGGGCTTGCAAGCACACGCACTGCCGTTCAAGTGCCGCGCTAGGAAAGGGCCGGCCGGGGGAACGCTCTGGCTGCCGGGCGAAATGCGGGGTAGGGCTCACATTCACACGCACTGCCGTTCAAGTGCCGCGCTAGGAAAGGGCAGGCCGGGGGAACGCTCTGGCTGCCGGGCGAAATGCGGGGTAGGGCTCGCAAGCACACGCACTGCCGTTCAAGTGCCGCGCCAGGAAAGGGCCGGCCGGGGGAACGCTCTGGGCTGCCGGGCGAAAATGCGGGGTAGGGCTCACATGCGCATTCCAGCACGCACTGCCGTTCAAGTGCCGCGCCAGGAAAGGAGCGGCCGGGGGAACGCTCTGGCTGCCGGGCGAAATGCGGGGTAGGGCTCACAAGCCATCACGCACTGCCGTTCAAGTGCCGCGCCAGGAAAGGGCAGGCCGGGGGAACGCTGTGGCTGCCGGCGAAATGCGGGTAGGGCTCACAAGCACACGCACTGCCGTTCAAGTGCCGCGCCAGGAAAGGGCCGGCCGGGGGGAACGCTCGTGGCTGCCGGGCGACAATGCGGGGTAGGGCTTACAAGCAGCATTCACACGCACTGCCGTTCAAGTGCCGCGCCAGGAAAGGGCCGGCCGGGGGAACGCTGTGGCTGCCGGGCGAAATGCTGGGTAGGGCTTCACAAGCACACGCACTGCCGTTCAAGTGCCGGCGCCAGGAAAGGGACCGGCCGGGGGAACGCTGTGGCTGCCGGGCGAAATGCGGGGTAGGGCTCAGCAATTCACACGCACTGCCGTTCAAGTGCCGCGCCAGGAAAGGGCCGGCCGGGGGAAACGCTTCTGGCTTGCCGGCGAAATGCGGGGTAGGGCTTCACATGCGCATAGTCACACGCACTGCCGTTCAAGTGCCGCGCTAGGAAAGGGACCGGCCGGGGGAACGCTGTGGCTGCCGGGCGAAATGCGGGGTAGGGCTTCATGCGAATTCACACGCACTGCCGTTCAAGTGCCGCGCTAGGAAAGGACGCGGCCGGGGGAACGCTGGGCTGCCGGGCGAAATTCGGGGTAGGGCCTACAGCCATTCACACGCACTGCCGTTCAAGTGCCGCGCTAGGAAAGGACCGGCCGGGGGAACGCTCTGGCTGCCGGGCGAAATGCGGGGCAGGGCTCACAAGCACATTCACACGCACTGCCGTTCAAGTGCCGCGCCAGGAAAGGGCCGGCCGGGGGAACGCTCTGGCTGCCGGGCGACATTCGGGGTAGGGCTTACATGCGCATTCACACGCACTGCCGTTCAAGTGCCGCGCTAGGAAAGGACCGGCCGGGGGAACGCTCTGGCTGCCGGGCGAAATGCGGGGTAGGGCTCGCAAGCACATTCACACGCACTGCCGTTCAAGTGCCGCGCCAGGAAAGGGCCGGCCGGGGGAACGCTCTGGCTGCCGGGCGAAATGCGGGGTAGGGCTCACATGCATTCACACGCACTGCCGTTCAAGTGCCGCGCCAGGAAAGGGCAGGCCGGGGGAACGCTCGTGGCTGCCGGGCGAAATGCGGGTAGGGCCTCGCATTCACACGCACTGCCGTTCAAGTGCCAGCGCCAGGAAAGGGCCGGCCGGGGGAACGCTCTGGCTGCCGGGCGAAATGCGGGGTAGGGCTCACATGCGCATTCACACGCACTGCCGTTCAAGTGCCGCGCCAGGAAAGGGCCGGCCGGGGGAACGCTGTGGCTGCCGGGCGAAATGCGGGGTAGGGCTCACAATGCACATTACACGCACTGCCGTTCAAGTGCCGCGCTAGGAAAGGGCCGGCCGGGGGAACGCTCTGGCTGCCGGGCGAAATGCGGGGTAGGGCTCATGCGCATTCACACGCACTGCCGTTCAAGTGCCGCGCCAGGAAAGGGCAGGCCGGGGGAACGCTCTGGCTGCCGGGCGAAATGCGGGGTAGGGCTCGCATGCATCACGCACTGCCGTTCAAGTGCCGCGCCAGGAAAGGGCCGGCCGGGGGAACGCTGTGGCTGCCGGGCGAAATGCGGGGTAGGGCTCACAAGCGCATTCACACGCACTGCCGTTCAAGTGCCGCGCTAGGAAAGGGCAGGCCGGGGGAACGCTGCTGGCTGCCGGGCGAAATGCGGGGTAGGGCTCACAGCGCATTCACACGCACTGCCGTTCAAGTGCCGCGCCAGGAAAGGGCCGGCCGGGGGAACGCTCTGGCTGCCGGGCGAAATGCGGGGTAGGGCTCACATGCGCATTCACACGCACTGCCGTTCAAGTGCCGCGCCAGGAAAGGGCAGGCCGGGGGAACGCTGTGGCTGCCGGGCGAAATGCGGGGTAGGGCTCACAAGCGCATTCACACGCACTGCCGTTCAAGTGCCGCGCCAGGAAAGGACCGGCCGGGGGAACGCTCTGGCTGCCGGGCGAAATGCGGGGTAGGGCTCACAAGCATCACGCACTGCCGTTCAAGATGCCGCGCCAGTAAAGGGCCGGCCGGGGGAACGCTCTGGCTGCCGGGCGAAAATGCGGGGTAGGGCTCACAAGTCACACGCACTGCCGTTCAAGTGCCAGCGCCAGGAAAGGGCCGGCCGGGGGAACGCTCTGGCTGCCGGGCGAAAATGCTGGGGGTAGGGCTCACATGCGCATTCACACGCACTGCCGTTCAAGTGCCGCGCCAGGAAAGGGCCGGCCGGGGGAACGCTCTGGCTGCCGGGCGACATTCGGGGTAGGGCTTACATGCGCATTCACACGCACTGCCGTTCAAGTGCCGCGCTAGGAAAGGGCCGGCCGGGGGAACGCTGTGGCTGCCGGGCGAAATGCGGGGTAGGGCTCACATGCGCATTCACACGCACTGCCGTTCAAGTGCCGCGCCAGGAAAGGGCAGGCCGGGGAACGCTTGGCTGCCGGGCGAATGCGGGGTAGGGCTCATGCAATTCACACGCACTGCCGTTCAAGTGCCGCGCTAGGAAAGGCCGGCCGGGGGAAACGCTGCTGGCTGCCGGGCGACATCGGGGTAGGGCTCACATCGCATCACACGCACTGCCGTTTCAAGTGCCGCGCCTAGGAAAGGGCCGGCCGGGGAAACGCTCTGGCTGCCGGGCGAAATGCGGGGTAGGGCTCACAATCACACTGCACTGCCGTTCAAGTGGCGCGCTAGGAAAGGGCAGGCCGGGGGAACGCTCTGGCTGCCGGGCGAAATGCGGGGTAGGGCTCGCAAGCACACGCACTTGCCGTTCAAGTGCCGGGCTAGGAAAGGGCAGGCGGGGGAACCGCTCTGGCTTGCCGGGCGAAATTCGGGGTAGGGCTCGCATGCGCATTACACGCACTTGCCGTTCAAGTGCCGCGCTAGGAAAGGGCAGGCCGGGGGAACGCTCGTGGCTGCCGGGCGAAATGCGGGGTAGGGCTCACATGCCATCACACGCACTGCCGTTCAAGTGCCGCGCCAGGAAAGGGCCGGCCGGGGGAACGCTCTGGCTGCCGGGCGAAATGCGGGGTAGGGCTCACATGCGCATTCACACGCACTGCCGTTCAAGTGCCGCGCCAGGAAAGGGCCGGCCGGGGGAACGCTCTGGCTGCCGGGCGAAATGCGGGGTAGGTCTCACATGCGCATTCACACGCACTGCCGTTCAAGTGCCGCGCTAGGAAAGGGCAGGCCGGGGGAACGCTCTGGCTGCCGGGCGAAATGCGGGGTAGGGCTCGCATTCACACGCACTGCCGTTCAAGTGCCGCGCCAGGAAAGGGCCGGCCGGGGGAACGCTCTGGCTGCCGGGCGAAATGCGGGGTAGGGCTCACATGCGCATTCACACGCACTGCCGTTCAAGTGCCGCGCCAGGAAAGGGCAGGCCGGGGGAACGCTCTGGCTGCCGGGCGAAATGCGGGGTAGGGCTCACAAGCACACGCACTGCCGTTCAAGTGCCGCGCCAGGAAAGGGCCGGCCGGGGGAACGCTCTGGCTGCCGGGCGAAATGCGGGGTAGGTCTCACATGCGCATTCACACGCACTGCCTTCAAGTGCCGCGCCAGGAAAGGGCAGGCCGGGGGAACGCTCGTGGCTGCCGGGCGAAATGCGGGGTAGGGCTCACAGCACATTCACACGCACTGCCGTTCAAGTGCCGCGCTAGGAAAGGACCGGCCGGGGGAACGCTCTGGCTGCCGGGCGAAATGCGGGGTAGGGCTCACAAGCATCACGCACTGCCGTTCAAAGTGCCGCGCCAGGAAAGGGACCGGCCGGGGGAACGCTGTGGCTGCCGGGCGAAAATGCGGGGTAGGGCTCCAGCCATTCACACGCACTGCCGTTCAAGTGCCGCGCCAGGAAAGGGCCGGCCGGGGGAACGCTGTGGCTGCCGGGCGAAATGCGGGGGTAGGGCTACATGCCATTCACACCGCACTGCCGTTCAAGTGCCGCGCCAGGAAAGGGCAGGCCGGGGGAACGCTCTGGCTGCCGGGCGAAATGCGGGGTAGGTCTCACATGCGCAGTCACACGCACTGCCGTTCAAGTGCCGCGCTCAGGAAAGGGCAGGCCGGGGGAACGCTCTGGCTGCCGGGCGAAATGCGGGGTAGGGCTCACATGCGCATTCACACGCACTGCCGTTCAAGTGCCGCGCCAGGAAAGGGCAGGCCGGGGGAACGCTCTGGCTGCCGGGCGAAATGCGGGGTAGGGCTCAGCCATTCACACGCACTGCCGTTCAAGTGCCGCGCCAGGAAAGGGCAGGCCGGGGGAACGCTTGGCTGCCGGGCGAAATGCGGGGTAGGTCTCACATGCGCATTCACACGCACTGCCGTTCAAGTGCCGCGCCAGGAAAGGGCAGGCCGGGGGAACGCTCTGGCTGCCGGGCGAAATGCGGGGTAGGGCTCACATGCGCATTCACACGCACTGCCGTTCAAGTGCCGCGCCAGGAAAGGGCAGGCCGGGGGAACGCTCTGGCTGCCGGCGAATGCGGGGTAGGGCTTCACAATGCGCATTCACCGCACTGCCGTTCAAGTGGCCGCTCTAGGAAAGGGCCGGACGGGGGAACGCTGTGGCTGCCGGGCGAAAATGCGGGGTAGGGCTCAAGCACATGCACACGCACTGCCGTTCAAGTGCCGCGCCAGGAAAGGCCGGCCGGGGGAACGCTCTGGCTGCCGGGCGAAATGCGGGGGCAGGGCTCACAAGCAATTACGCACTGGCCGTTCAAGTGCCGCGCCAGGAAAGGGCCGGCCGGGGGAACGCTCTGGCTGCCGGCGAACATTCGGGGTAGGGCTTACAATGCGCATTCACACTCACTGCCGTTCAAGTGCCGCGCCTAGGAAAAGGACCGGCCGGGGGAACGCTCTGGCTGCCGGGCGAAATGCGGGGTAGGGCTCAGAAGCACATTCACACGCACTGCCGTTCAAGTGCCGCGCCAGGAAAGGGCCGGCCGGGGGAACGCTTGGCTGCCGGGCGAAATGCGGGGTAGGTGCTCACATGCGCATTCACACGCACTGCCGTTCAAGTGCCGCGCCAGGAAAGGGCCAGGCCGGGGGGAACGCTCTGGGCTGCCGGGCGACATGCGGGGTAGGGCTCACATGCGCATTCACACGCACTGCCGTTCAAGTGCCGCGCCAGGAAAGGGCAGGCCGGGGGAACGCTGTGGCTGCCGGGCGAAATGCGGGGTAGGGCTCACAATGCGCATCACACGCACTGCCGTTCAAGTGCCGCGCCAGGAAAAGGGCAGGCCGGGGGAACGCTCTGGCTGCCGGGCGAAATGGCGGGGTAGGTCTCACAGCGCATTCCACACGCACTGCCGTTCAAGTGCCGCGCAGGAAAGGGCAGGCCGGGGGAACGCTCTGGCTGCCGGGCGAAATGCAGGGTAGGGCTCACATGCGCATATCCACAACGCACTGCCGTTCAAGTGCCGCGCCAGGAAAGGGCAGGCCGGGGGGAAACGCTCTGGCTGCCGGGCGAAATGCGGGGTAGGTCTCACATGCGCATTCACACGCACTGCCGTTCAAGTGCCGCGCCAGGAAAGGGCCGGCCGGGGGAACGCTGTGGCTGCCGGGCGAAATGCGGGGTAGGGCTCACATGCGCATTCACACGCACTGCCGTTCAAGTGCCGCGCCAGGAAAGGGCAGGCCGGGGGAACGCTCTGGCTGCCGGGCGAAATGCGGGGTAGGGCTCACATGCGCATTCACACGCACTGCCGTTCAAGTGCCGCGCCAGGAAAGGGCCGGCCGGGGGAACGCTCTGGCTGCCGGGCGAAATGCGGGGTAGGGCTCAGCAATCACACGCACTGCCGTTCAAGTGCCGCGCCAGGAAAGGGCAGGCCGGGGGAACGCTGTGGCTGCCGGGCGAAATGCGGGGTAGGGCTCACATGCGCAGTCACACGCACTGCCGTTCAAGTGCCGCGCCAGGAAAGGGCAGGCCGGGGGAACGCTCTGGCTGCCGGGCGAAATGCGGGGTAGGGCTCACAGCCATTCACACGCACTGCCGTTCAAGTGCCGCGCCAGGAAAGGGCAGGCCGGGGGAACGCTCTGGCTGCCGGGCGAAATGCGGGGTAGGGCTCACATGCGCATTCACACGCACTGCCGTTCAAGTGCCGCGCCAGGAAAGGGCAGGCCGGGGGAACGCTCTGGCTGCCGGGCGAAATGCGGGGTAGGGCTCACATGCGCATTCACACGCACTGCCGTTCAAGTGCCGCGCCAGGAAAGGGCAGGCCGGGGGAACGCTCTGGCTGCCGGGCGAAATGCGGGGTAGGGCTCACATGCGCATTCACACGCACTGCCGTTCAAGTGCCGCGCCTAGGAAAGGGCAGGCCGGGGGAACGCTCTGGCTGCCGGGCGAAATGCGGGGTAGGGCTCACATGCCATTCACACGCACTGCCGTTCAAGTGCCGCGCCAGGAAAGGGCCGGCCGGGGGAACGCTGTGGCTGCCGGGCGAAATGCGGGGTAGGTCTCACATGCGCATTCACACGCACTGCCGTTCAAGTGCCGCGCTAGGAAAGGGCAGGCCGGGGGAACGCTGTGGCTGCCGGGCGAAATGCGGGGTAGGGCTCACATGCGCATTCACACGCACTGCCGTTCAAGTGCCGCGCCAGGAAAGGGCAGGCCGGGGGAACGCTCTGGCTGCCGGGCGAAATGCGGGGTAGGGCTCACATGCGCATTCACACGCACTGCCGTTCAAGTGCCGCGCCAGGAAAGGGCAGGCCGGGGGAACGCTCTGGCTGCCGGGCGAAATGCGGGGTAGGGCTCACATGCGCATTCACACGCACTGCCGTTCAAGTGCCGCGCCAGGAAAGGGCAGGCCGGGGGAACGCTGTGGCTGCCGGGCGAAATGCGGGGTAGGGCTCACATGCGCATTCACACGCACTGCCGTTCAAGTGCCGCGCCAGGAAAGGGCAGGCCGGGGGAACGCTGTGGCTGCCGGGCGAAATGCGGGGTAGGGCTCACATGCGCATTCACACGCACTGCCGTTCAAGTGCCGCGCCAGGAAAGGGCCGGCCGGGGGAACGCTCTGGCTGCCGGGCGAAATGCGGGGTAGGGCTCACATGCGCAGTCACACGCACTGCCGTTCAAGTGCCGCGCCAGGAAAGGGCAGGCCGGGGGAACGCTCTGGCTGCCGGGCGAAATGCGGGGTAGGGCTCACATGCGCATTCACACGCACTGCCGTTCAAGTGCCGCGCCAGGAAAGGGCAGGCCGGGGGAACGCTCTGGCTGCCGGGCGAAATGCGGGGTAGGTCTCACATGCGCATTCACACGCACTGCCGTTCAAGTGCCGCGCCAGGAAAGGGCAGGCCGGGGGAACGCTCTGGCTGCCGGGCGAAATGCGGGGTAGGGCTCACATGCGCATTCACACGCACTGCCGTTCAAGTGCCGCGCCAGGAAAGGGCAGGCCGGGGGAACGCTCTGGCTGCCGGGCGAAATGCGGGGTAGGGCTCACATGCCATTACACGCACTGCCGTTCAAGTGCCGCGCCAGGAAAGGGCAGGCCGGGGGAACGCTCTGGCTGCCGGGCGAAATGCGGGGTAGGGCTCACATGCGCATTCACACGCACTGCCGTTCAAGTGCCGCGCCAGGAAAGGGCAGGCCGGGGGAACGCTCTGGCTGCCGGGCGAAATGCGGGGTAGGGCTCACATGCGCATTCACACGCACTGCCGTTCAAGTGCCGCGCCAGGAAAGGGCAGGCCGGGGGAACGCTCTGGCTGCCGGGCGAAATGCGGGGTAGGGCTCACATGCGCATCACACGCACTGCCGTTCAAGTGCCGCGCCAGGAAAGGGCAGGCCGGGGGAACGCTCTGGCTGCCGGGCGAAATGCGGGGTAGGGCTCACATGCGCATTCACACGCACTGCCGTTCAAGTGCCGCGCCAGGAAAGGGCAGGCCGGGGGAACGCTCTGGCTGCCGGGCGAAATGCGGGGTAGGTCTCACATGCGCATTCACACGCACTGCCGTTCAAGTGCCGCGCCAGGAAAGGGCAGGCCGGGGGAACGCTCGTGGCTGCCGGGCGAAATGCGGGGTAGGTCTCACATGCGCATTCACGCACTGCCGTTCAAGTGCCGCGCCAGGAAAGGGGCCGGCCGGGGGAACGCTGTGGCTGCCGGGCGAAATGCGGGGTAGGGCTCGCATTCACACGCACTGCCGTTCAAGTGCCGCGCCAGGAAAGGCCGGCCGGGGGAACGCTGTGGCTGCCGGGCGAAATGCGGGGTAGGTCTCACATTCACACGCACTGCCGTTCAAGTGCCGCGCCAGGAAAGGGCCGGCCGGGGAACGCTGTGGCTGCCGGGCGAAATGCGGGGTAGGGCTCACAGCAGTCACACGCACTGCCGTTCAAGTGCCGCGCCAGGAAAGGGCCGGCCGGGGGAACGCTCTGGCTGCCGGGCGAAATGCGGGGTAGGGCTCACAGCACACGCACTGCCGTTCAAGTGCCGCGCCAGGAAAGGGCCGGCCGGGGAACGCTGTGGCTGCCGGCGAAATGCGGGGTAGGGCTCACATGCACACGCACTGCCGTTCAAGTGCCGCGCCAGGAAAGGGCCGGCCGGGTGAACGCTGTGGCTGCCGGGCGAAATGCGGGGTAGGGCTCGCATTCACACGCACTGCCGTTCAAGTGCCGCGCCAGGAAAGGGCAGGCCGGGGGAACGCTCTGGCTGCCGGGCGAAATGCGGGGTAGGGCTCACATGCGCATTCACACGCACTGCCGTTCAAGTGCCGCGCCAGGAAAGGGCCGGCCGGGGGAACGCTGCTGGCTGCCGGGCGAAATGCGGGGTAGGGCTCACATGCGCATTCACACGCACTGCCGTTCAAGTGCCGCGCCAGGAAAAGGGCCGGCCGGGGGAACGCTCTGGCTGCCGGCGAAATGCGGGGTAGGGCTCACAGCGCATTCACACGCACTGCCGTTCAAGTGCCGCGCCAGGAAAGGGCAGGCCGGGGGAACGCTCTGGCTGCCGGGCGAAATGCGGGGTAGGGCTCACAATCGCATCACACGCACTGCCGTTCAAGTGCCGCGCCAGGAAAGGGCAGGCCGGGGGAACGCTGTGGCTGCCGGGCGAAATGCGGGGTAGGGCTCACATGCGCATTCACACGCACTGCCGTTCAAGTGCCGCGCCAGGAAAAGGGCAGGCCGGGGGAACGCTGTGGCTGCCGGGCGAAAATGCGGGGTAGGTCTCACATGCGCATTCACACGCACTGCCGTTCAAGTGCCGGCGCCAGGAAAGGGCCAGGCCGGGGGAACGCTCTGGCTGCCGGGCGAAATGCGGGGTAGGTCTCACATGCGCATTCACACGCACTGCCGTTCAAGTGCCGCGCTAGGAAAGGGCAGGCCGGGGGAACGCTGTGGCTGCCGGGCGAAATGCGGGGTAGGGCTCGCATTCACGCGCATTCACACGCACTGCCGTTCAAGTGCCGCGCCAGGAAAGGGCCGGCCGGGGGAACGCTCTGGCGGCCGGGCGAAATGCGGGGTAGGTCTCACATGCGCATTCACACGCACTGCCGTTCAAGTGCCGCGCCAGGAAAGGGCCGGCCGGGGGAACGCTCTGGCTGCCGGGCGAAATGCGGGGTAGGTCTCACATGCGCAGTCACACGCACTGCCGTTCAAGTGCCGCGCCAGGAAAGGGCAGGCCGGGGGAACGCTCTGGCTGCCGGGCGAAATGCGGGGTAGGGCTCACATGCGCATTCACACGCACTGCCGTTCAAGTGCCGCGCCAGGAAAGGGCAGGCCGGGGGAACGCTGTGGCTGCCGGGCGAAATGCGGGGTAGGGCTCACATGCGCATTCACACGCACTGCCGTTCAAGTGCCGCGCCAGGAAAGGGCAGGCCGGGGGAACGCTCTGGCTGCCGGGCGAAATGCGGGGTAGGTCTCACATGCGCATTCACACGCACTGCCGTTCAAGTGCCGCGCCAGGAAAGGGCAGGCCGGGGGAACGCTCTGGCTGCCGGGCGAAATGCGGGGTAGGGCTCACAATGCGCATTCACACGCACTGCCGTTCAAGTGCCGCGCCAGGAAAGGGCAGGCCGGGGGAACGCTCTGGCTGCCGGGCGAAATGCGGGGTAGGGCTCACATGCGCATTCACACGCACTGCCGTTCAAGTGCCGCGCCAGGAAAGGGCAGGCCGGGGGAACGCTGTGGCTGCCGGGCGAAATGCGGGGTAGGGCTTCGCAATCACACGCACTGCCGTTCAAGTGCCGCGCCAGGAAAGGGCAGGCCGGGGGAACGCTTGGCTGCCGGGCGAAATGCGGGGTAGGTCTCACATGCGCAGTCACTACGCACTGCCGTTCAAGTGCCGCGCCAGGAAGGAAAGGGCAGGCCGGGGGAACGCTGTGGCTGCCGGGCGAATGCGGGGGTAGGGCTCCATGCGCATTCACACGCACTGCCGTTCAAGTGCCCGCGCCAGGAAAGGGCAGGCCGGGGGAACGCTCTGGCTGCCGGGCGAACATGCGGGGTAGGGCTCGCATTCACACGCACTGCCGTTCAAGTGCCGCGCCAGGAAAGGGCAGGCCGGGGGAACGCTCTGGCTGCCGGGCGAAATGCGGGGGTAGGTCTCACATGCGCATTCAACACGCCCTGCCGTTCAAGTGCCGCGCCAGGAAAGGGCCGGCCGGGGGGAACGCTGTGGCTGCCGGGCGAAATGCGGGGTAGGGCTCCACATGCGCATTCACACGCACTGCCGTTCAAGTGCCGCGCCAGGAAAGGGCCGGCCGGGGGAACGCTCGTGGCTGCCGGGCGAAATGCGGGGTAGGGCTCCATGCGCATTCACACGCACTGCCGTTCAAGTGCCGCGCCAGGAAAGGGCAGGCCGGGGGAACGCTCTGGCTGCCGGGCGAAATGCGGGGTAGGGCTCACAATGCGCATTCACACGCACTGCCGTTCAAGTGCCGCGCCAGGAAAGGGCAGGCCGGGGGAACGCTCTGGCTGCCGGGCGAAATGCGGGGTAGGGCTCACAATGCGCATTCACACGCACTGCCGTTCAAGTGCCGCGCCAGGAAGGGCAGGCCGGGGGAACGCTCTGGCTGCCGGGCGAAATGCGGGGTAGGGCTCACATGCGCATTCACACGCACTGCCGTTCAAGTGCCGCGCCAGGAAAGGGCAGGCCGGGGGAACGCTCTGGCTGCCGGGCGAAATGCGGGGTAGGGCTCACATGCGCATTCACACGCACTGCCGTTCAAGTGCCGCGCCAGGAAAGGGCCGGCCGGGGGAACGCTTCTGGCTGCCGGGCGAAATGCGGGGTAGGGCTCACATGCGCATTCACACGCACTGCCGTTCAAGTGCCGCGCCAGGAAGGGCAGGCCGGGGGAACGCTGTGGCTTGCCGGGCGAAAGCGGGGTAGGGTCTCACATGCGCATTCATCTACACGCACTGCCGTTCAAGTGCCGCGCCAGGAAAGGGGCCGGCCGGGGGAACGCTGTGGCTGCCGGGCGAAATGCGGGGTAGGGCTCACATGCGCATTCACACGCACTGCCGTTCAAGTGCCGCGCAGGAAAGGGCAGGCCGGGGGAACGCTCTGGCTGCCGGGCGAAATGCAGGGTAGGGCTCACATGCCATCACACGCACTGCCGTTCAAGTGCCGCGCCAGGAAAGGGCAGGCGGGGGGAACGCTCTGGCTGCCGGGCGACATTCGGGGTAGGGCTCGCATTCACACGCACTGCCGTTCAAGTGCCGCGCTAGGAAAGGGCAGGCCGGGGGAACGCTCTGGCTGCCGGGCGAAATGCGGGGTAGGGCTCACATGCGCATTCACACGCACTGCCGTTCAAGTGCCGCGCCAGGAAAGGGCCGGCCGGGGGAACGCTCTGGCTGCCGGGCGAAATGCGGGGTAGGGCTCACATGCGCATTCACACGCACTGCCGTTCAAGTGCCGCGCCAGGAAAGGGCAGGCCGGGGGAACGCTCTGGCTGCCGGGCGAAATGCGGGGTAGGGCTCACATGCGCATTCACCGCACTGCCGTTCAAGTGCCGCGCCAGGAAAGGGCCGGCCGGGGGAACGCTCTGGCTGCCGGGCGAAATTAGGTCTCACATGCGCATTCACACGCACTGCCGTTCAAGTGCCGCGCCAGGAAAGGGCCGGCCGGGGGAACGCTCTGGCTGCCGGGCGAAATGCGGGGTAGGTCTCACATGCGCATTCACACGCACTGCCGTTCAAGTGCCGCGCCAGGAAAGGGCAGGCCGGGGGAACGCTGTGGCTGCCGGGCGAAATGCGGGGTAGGGCTCACATGCGCATTCACACGCACTGCCGTTCAAGTGCCGCGCCAGGAAAGGGCAGGCCGGGGGAACGCTCTGGCTGCCGGGCGAAATGCGGGGTAGGGCTCACATGCGCATTCACACGCACTGCCGTTCAAGTGCCGCGCCAGGAAAGGGCAGGCCGGGGGAACGCTGTGGCTGCCGGGCGAAATGCGGGGTAGGTCTCACATGCGCATTCACACGCACTGCCGTTCAAGTGCCGCGCCAGGAAAGGGCAGGCCGGGGGAACGCTCTGGCTGCCGGGCGAAATGCGGGGTAGGGCTCACATGCGCATTCACACGCACTGCCGTTCAAGTGCCGCGCCAGGAAAGGGCCGGCCGGGGGAACGCTCTGGCTGCCGGGCGAAATGCGGGGTAGGGCTCACATGCGCATTCACACGCACTGCCGTTCAAGTGCCGCGCCAGGAAAGGGCAGGCCGGGGGAACGCTGTGGCTGCCGGGCGAAATGCGGGGTAGGTCTCATGCGCATTCACACGCACTGCCGTTCAAGTGCCGCGCCAGGAAAGGGCAGGCCGGGGGAACGCTCTGGCTGCCGGGCGAAATGCGGGGTAGGGCTCACATGCGCATTCACACGCACTGCCGTTCAAGTGCCGCGCCAGGAAAGGGCAGGCCGGGGGAACGCTCTGGCTGCCGGGCGAAATGCGGGGTAGGGCTCACATGCGCATTCACACGCACTGCCGTTCAAGTGCCGCGCCAGGAAAGGGCAGGCCGGGGGAACGCTCTGGCTGCCGGGCGAAATGCGGGGTAGGGCTCATGCATTCACACGCACTGCCGTTCAAGTGCCGCGCCAGGAAAGGGCAGGCCGGGGGAACGCTCTGGCTGCCGGGCGAAATGCGGGGTAGGGCTCACATGCGCATTCACACGCACTGCCGTTCAAGTGCCGCGCCAGGAAAGGGCAGGCCGGGGGAACGCTCTGGCTGCCGGGCGAAATGCGGGGTAGGGCTCACATGCGCATTCACACGCACTGCCGTTCAAGTGCCGCGCCAGGAAAGGGCAGGCCGGGGGAACGCTCTGGCTGCCGGGCGAAATGCGGGGTAGGGCTTACATGCGCATTCACACGCACTGCCGTTCAAGTGCCGCGCCAGGAAAGGGCCGGCCGGGGGAACGCTCTGGCTGCCGGGCGAAATGCGGGGTAGGGCTCATGCAAACACACGCACTGCCGTTCAAGTGCCGCGCCAGGAAAGGGCAGGCCGGGGGAACGCTCTGGCTGCCGGGCGAAATGCGGGGTAGGGCTCACATGCGCATTCACACGCACTGCCGTTCAAGTGCCGCGCCAGGAAAGGGCAGGCCGGGGGAACGCTGTGGCTGCCGGGCGAAATGCGGGGTAGGGCTCACATGCGCATTCACACGCACTGCCGTTCAAGTGCCGCGCCAGGAAAGGGCAGGCCGGGGGAACGCTGTGGCTGCCGGGCGAAATGCGGGGTAGGTCTCACATGCGCATTCACACGCACTGCCGTTCAAGTGCCGCGCCAGGAAAGGGCAGGCCGGGGGAACGCTGTGGCTGCCGGGCGAAATGCGGGGTAGGGCTCACAGGCGCATTCACACGCACTGCCGTTCAAGTGCCGCGCCAGGAAAGGGCAGGCCGGGGGAACGCTCTGGCTGCCGGGCGAAATGCGGGGTAGGTCTCACATGCGCATTCACACGCACTGCCGTTCAAGTGCCGCGCCAGGAAAGGGCAGGCCGGGGGAACGCTCTGGCTGCCGGGCGAAATGCGGGGTAGGGCTCACATGCGCATTCACACGCACTGCCGTTCAAGTGCCGCGCCAGGAAAGGGCAGGCCGGGGGAACGCTCTGGCTGCCGGGCGAAATGCGGGGTAGGGCTCACATGCGCATTCACACGCACTGCCGTTCAAGTGCCGCGCCAGGAAAGGGCAGGCCGGGGGGAACGCTCTGGCTGCCGGGCGAAATGCGGGGTAGGGCTCACATGCGCATTCACACGCACTGCCGTTCAAGTGCCGCGCCAGGAAAGGGCAGGCCGGGGGAACGCTCTGGCTGCCGGGCGAAATGCGGGGTAAGGCTCACATGCGCATCACACGCACTGCCGTTCAAGTGCCGCGCCAGGAAAGGGCAGGCCGGGGGAACGCTGTGGCTGCCGGGCGAAATGCGGGGTAGGTCTCACATGCGCATTCACACGCACTGCCGTTCAAGTGCCGCGCCAGGAAAGGGCAGGCCGGGGGAACGCTCTGGCTGCCGGGCGAAATGCGGGGTAGGGCTCGCATGCGCATTCACACGCACTGCCGTTCAAGTGCCGCGCCAGGAAAGGGCAGGCCGGGGGAACGCTGTGGCTGCCGGGCGAAATGCGGGGTAGGGCTCACATGCGCATTCACACGCACTGCCGTTCAAGTGCCGCGCCTAGGAAAGGGCAGGCCGGGGGAACGCTCTGGCTGCCGGGCGAAATGCGGGGTAGGGCTCACATGCGCATTCACACGCACTGCCGTTCAAGTGCCGCGCCAGGAAAGGGCAGGCCGGGGGAACGCTGTGGCTGCCGGGCGAAATGCGGGGTAGGGCTCACGCATTCACACGCACTGCCGTTCAAGTGCCGCGCCAGGAAAGGGCAGGCCGGGGGAACGCTGCTGGCTGCCGGGCGAAATGCGGGGTAGGGCTCACAGCGCATTCACACGCACTGCCGTTCAAGTGCCGCGCCAGGAAAGGGCAGGCCGGGGGAACGCTCTGGCTGCCGGGCGAAATGCGGGGTAGGGCTCACATGCGCATTCACACGCACTGCCGTTCAAGTGCCGCGCCAGGAAAGGGCCGGCCGGGGGAACGCTGTGGCTGCCGGGCGAAATGCGGGGTAGGGCTCACATGCGCATCACACGCACTGCCGTTCAAGTGCCGCGCCAGGAAAGGGCAGGCCGGGGGAACGCTGTGGCTGCCGGGCGAAATGCGGGGTAGGGCTCACATGCGCATTCACACGCACTGCCGTTCAAGTGCCGCGCCAGGAAAGGGCAGGCCGGGGGAACGCTCTGGCTGCCGGGCGAAATGCGGGGTAGGGCTCACATGCGCATTCACACGCACTGCCGTTCAAGTGCCGCGCCTAGGAAAGGGCAGGCCGGGGGAACGCTCTGGCTGCCGGGCGAAATGCGGGGTAGGGCTCACATGCGCATTCACACGCACTGCCGTTCAAGTGCCGCGCCAGGAAAGGGCAGGCCGGGGGAACGCTCTGGCTGCCGGGCGAAATGCGGGGTAGGGCTCACATGCGCATTCACACGCACTGCCGTTCAAGTGCCGCGCCAGGAAAGGGCAGGCCGGGGGAACGCTCTGGCTGCCGGGCGAAATGCGGGTAGGGCTCACATGCGCATTCACACGCACTGCCGTTCAAGTGCCGCGCCAGGAAAAGGGCAGGCCGGGGGAACGCTCTGGCTGCCGGGCGAAATGCGGGGTAGGGCTCACATGCGCATTCACACGCACTGCCGTTCAAGTGCCGCGCCAGGAAAGGGCAGGCCGGGGGAACGCTCTGGCTGCCGGGCGAAATGCGGGGTAGGTCTCACATGCGCATTCACACGCACTGCCGTTCAAGTGCCGCGCCAGGAAAGGGCAGGCCGGGGGAACGCTCTGGCTGCCGGGCGAAATGCGGGGTAGGGCTCACATGCGCATTCACACGCACTGCCGTTCAAGTGCCGCGCCAGGAAAGGGCAGGCCGGGGGAACGCTCTGGCTGCCGGGCGAAATGCGGGGTAGGGCTCACATGCGCATTCACACGCACTGCCGTTCAAGTGCCGCGCCAGGAAAGGGCAGGCCGGGGGAACGCTCTGGCTGCCGGGCGAAATGCGGGGTAGGTCTCACATGCGCATTCACACGCACTGCCGTTCAAGTGCCGCGCCAGGAAGGGCAGGCCGGGGGAACGCTCTGGCTGCCGGGCGAAATGCGGGGTAGGTCTCACATGCGCATTCACACGCACTGCCGTTCAAGTGCCGCGCCAGGAAAGGGCAGGCCGGGGGAACGCTCTGGCTGCCGGGCGAAATGCGGGGTAGGGCTCACATGCGCATTCACACGCACTGCCGTTCAAGTGCCGCGCCAGGAAAGGGCAGGCCGGGGGAACGCTCTGGCTGCCGGGCGAAATGCGGGGTAGGGCTCACATGCGCATTCACACGCACTGCCGTTCAAGTGCCGCGCCAGGAAAGGGCAGGCCGGGGAACGCTCTGGCTGCCGGGCGAAATGCGGGGTAGGGCTCACATGCGCATTCACACGCACTGCCGTTCAAGTGCCGCGCCAGGAAAGGGCAGGCCGGGGGAACGCTCTGGCTGCCGGGCGAAATGCGGGGTAGGGCTCACATGCGCATTCACACGCACTGCCGTTCAAGTGCCGCGCCAGGAAAGGGCAGGCCGGGGGAACGCTCTGGCTGCCGGGCGAAATGCGGGGTAGGTCTCACATGCGCATTCACACGCACTGCCGTTCAAGTGCCGCGCCAGGAAAGGGCAGGCCGGGGGAACGCTCTGGCTGCCGGGCGAAATGCGGGGTAGGTCTCACATGCGCATTCACACGCACTGCCGTTCAAGTGCCGCGCCAGGAAAGGGCAGGCCGGGGGAACGCTCTGGCTGCCGGGCGAAATGCGGGGTAGGGCTCACATGCGCATTCACACGCACTGCCGTTTCAAGTGCCGCGCCAGGAAAGGGCAGGCCGGGGGAACGCTGTGGCTGCCGGGCGAAATGCGGGGTAGGGTCACATGCGCATTCACACGCACTGCCGTTCAAGTGCCCGCGCCAGGAAAGGGCAGGCCGGGGGAACGCTCTGGCTGCCGGGCGAAATGCGGGGTAGGGCTCACATGCGCATTCACACGCACTGCCGTTCAAGTGCCGCGCCAGGAAAGGGCAGGCCGGGGGAACGCTCTGGCTGCCGGGCGAAATGCGGGGTAGGGCTCACATGCGCATTCACACGCACTGCCGTTCAAGTGCCGCGCCAGGAAAGGGCAGGCCGGGGGAACGCTGTGGCTGCCGGGCGAAATGCGGGGTAGGGCTCATGCAATCACACGCACTGCCGTTCAAGTGCCGCGCCAGGAAAGGGCAGGCCGGGGGAACGCTCTGGCTGCCGGGCGAAATGCGGGGTAGGTCTCACATGCGCATTCACACGCACTGCCGTTCAAGTGCCGCGCCAGGAAAGGGCAGGCCGGGGGAACGCTGTGGCTGCCGGGCGAAATGCGGGGTAGGGCTCACATGCGCATTCACACGCACTGCCGTTCAAGTGCCGCGCCAGGAAAGGGCAGGCCGGGGGAACGCTCTGGCTGCCGGGCGAAATGCGGGGTAGGTCTCACATGCGCATTCACACGCACTGCCGTTCAAGTGCCGCGCCAGGAAAGGGCAGGCCGGGGGAACGCTCTGGCTGCCGGGCGAAATGCGGGGTAGGGCTCACATGCGCATTCACACGCACTGCCGTTCAAGTGCCGCGCCAGGAAAGGGCAGGCCGGGGGAACGCTGTGGCTGCCGGGCGAAATGCGGGGTAGGTCTCACATGCGCATTCACACGCACTGCCGTTCAAGTGCCGCGCCAGGAAAGGGCAGGCCGGGGGAACGCTCTGGCTGCCGGGCGAAATGCGGGGTAGGGCTCACATGCGCATTCACACGCACTGCCGTTCAAGTGCCGCGCCAGGAAAGGGCAGGCCGGGGGAACGCTGTGGCTGCCGGGCGAAATGCGGGGTAGGTCTCACATGCGCATTCACACGCACTGCCGTTCAAGTGCCGCGCCAGGAAAGGGCAGGCCGGGGGAACGCTCTGGCTGCCGGGCGAAATGCGGGGTAGGGCTCACATGCGCATTCACACGCACTGCCGTTCAAGTGCCGCGCCAGGAAAGGGCAGGCCGGGGGAACGCTCTGGCTGCCGGGCGAAATGCGGGGTAGGTCTCACATGCGCATTCACACGCACTGCCGTTCAAGTGCCGCGCCAGGAAAGGGCAGGCCGGGGGAACGCTCTGGCTGCCGGGCGAAATGCGGGGTAGGGCTCACATGCGCATTCACACGCACTGCCGTTCAAGTGCCGCGCCAGGAAAGGGCAGGCCGGGGGAACGCTGCTGGCTGCCGGGCGAAATGCGGGGTAGGGCTCACATGCGCATTCACACGCACTGCCGTTCAAGTGCCGCGCCAGGAAAGGGCAGGCCGGGGGAACGCTGTGGCTGCCGGGCGAAATGCGGGGTAGGGCTCACATGCGCATTCACACGCACTGCCGTTCAAGTGCCGCGCCAGGAAAGGGCAGGCCGGGGGAACGCTCTGGCTGCCGGGCGAAATGCGGGGTAGGGCTCACATGCGCATTCACACGCACTGCCGTTCAAGTGCCGCGCTAGGAAAGGGCAGGCCGGGGGAACGCTGTGGCTGCCGGGCGAAATGCGGGGTAGGGCTCACATGCGCATTCACACGCACTGCCGTTCAAGTGCCGCGCCAGGAAAGGGCAGGCCGGGGGAACGCTCTGGCTGCCGGGCGAAATGCGGGGTAGGGCTCACATGCGCATTCACACGCACTGCCGTTCAAGTGCCGCGCCTAGGAAAGGGCAGGCCGGGGGAACGCTGTGGCTGCCGGGCGAAATGCGGGGTAGGTCTCACATGCGCATTCACACGCACTGCCGTTCAAGTGCCCGCGCTAGGAAAGGGCAGGCCGGGGGAACGCTCTGGCTGCCGGGCGAAATGCGGGGTAGGTCTCACATGCGCATTCACACGCACTGCCGTTCAAGTGCCGCGCAAGGAAAGGGCCGGCCGGGGGAACGCTCTGGCTGCCGGGCTGACATTCGGGGTAGGGCTCGCATTCACACTCACTGCCGTTCAAGTGCCGCGCTAGGAAAGGGCCGGCCGGGGGAACGCTGCTGGCTGCCGGGCGAAATGCGGGGTAGGTCTCACATGCGCATTCACACGCACTGCCGTTCAAGTGCCGCGCCAGGAAAGGGCCGGCCGGGGGAACGCTCTGGCTGCCGGGCGACATTCGGGGTAGGGCTTGCAAGCACACGCACTGCCGTTCTAGTCCGCGCTAGGAAAGGGCAGGCCGGGGGAACGCTGTGGCTGCCGGGCGACATTCGGGGTAGGGCTCGCATTCACACGCACTACCGTTCAAGTGCCGCGCTAGGAAAGGGCAGGCCGGGGGAACGCTGTGGCTGCCGGGCGAAATGCGGGGTAGGGCTTGCAAGCACACGCACTGCCGTTCCAGGCCCGCGCTAGGAAAGGGCCGGCCGGGGGAACGCTCTGGCTGCCGGGCGAAATGCGGGGTAGGGCTCGCATTCACACGCACTACCGTTCAAGTGCCGCGCTAGGAAAGGGCAGGCCGGGGGAACGCTGTGGCTGCCGGGCGAAATGCGGGGTAGGGCTCACATTCACACGCACTGCCGTTCAAGTGCCGCGCTAGGAAAGGGCAGGCCGGGGGAACGCTGTGGCTGCCGGGCGAAATGCGGGGTAGGGCTCACAAGCACACGCACTGCCGTTCAAGTGCCGCGCAAGGAAAGGGCCGGCCGGGGGAACGCTCTGGCTGCCGGGCGAAATGCGGGGTAGGGCTCACATGCACAGTCACACGCACTGCCGTTCAAAGTGCCGCGCCAGGAAAGGGCAGGCCGGGGGAACGCTCTGGCTGCCGGGCGAAATGCGGGGTAGGTCTCACATGCGCATTCACACGCACTGCCGTTCATGTGCCGCGCCAGGAAAGGGCAGGCCGGGGGAACGCTCTGGCTGCCGGGCGAAATGCGGGGTAGGGCTCACAAGCACACGCACTGCCGTTCATGTGCCGCGCCAGGAAAGGGCCGGCCGGGGGAACGCTGTGGCTGCCGGGCGAAATGCGGGGTAGGGCTTGCAAGCACACGCACTGCCGTTCTAGCCCCGCGCTAGGAAAGGGCGGGCCGGGGGAACGCTCTGGCTGCCGGGCGACATTCGGGGTAGGGCTCGCATTCACACGCACCACCGTTCAAGTGCCGCGCTAGGAAAGGGCAGGCCGGGGGAACGCTGTGGCTGCCGGGCGAAATGCGGGGTAGGGCTCACATTCACACGCACTGCCGTTCAAGTGCCGCGCTAGGAAAGGGCAGGCCGGGGGAACGCTCTGGCTGCCGGGCGAAATGCGGGGTAGGTCTCACATGCGCATTCACACGCACTGCCGTTCAAGTGCCGCGCTAGGAAAGGGCCGGCCGGGGGAACGCTCTGGCTGCCGGGCGACATTCGGGGTAGGGCTTGCAAGCACACGCACTGCCGTTCTAGCCCGCGCTAGGAAAGGGCGGGCCGGGGGAACGCTCTGGCTGCCGGGCGACATTCGGGGTAGGGCTCGCATTCACACGCACCACCGTTCAAGTGCCGCGCTAGGAAAGGGCAGGCCGGGGGAACGCTGTGGCTGCCGGGCGAAATGCGGGGTAGGGCTCACATTCACACGCACTGCCGTTCAAGTGCCGCGCTAGGAAAGGGCAGGCCGGGGGAACGCTGTGGCTGCCGGGCGAAATGCGGGGTAGGTCTCACATGCGCATTCACACGCACTGCCGTTCAAGTGCCGCGCTAGGAAAGGGCAGGCCGGGGGAACGCTCTGGCTGCCGGGCGACATTCGGGGTAGGGCTCGCAAGCATACGCACTGCCGTTCAAGTGCCGCGCCAGGAAAGGGCAGGCCGGGGGAACGCTCTGGCTGCCGGGCGAAATGCGGGGTAGGTCTCACATGCGCATTCACACGCACTGCCGTTCAAGTGCCGCGCTAGGAAAGGGCAGGCCGGGGGAACGCTGTGGCTGCCGGGCGAAATGCGGGGTAGGGCTTGCAAGCACACGCACTGCCGTTCCAGCCCCGCGCTAGGAAAGGGCCGGCCGGGGGAACGCTGTGGCTGCCGGGCGAAATGCGGGGTAGGTCTCACATGCGCATTCACACGCACTGCCGTTCAAGTGCCGCGCTAGGAAAGGGCAGGCCGGGGGAACGCTCTGGCTGCCGGGCGACATTCGGGGTAGGGCTCGCAAGCATACGCACTGCCGTTCAAGTGCCGCGCCAGGAAAGGGCAGGCCGGGGGAACGCTCTGGCTGCCGGGCGAAATGCGGGGTAGGTCTCACATGCGCATTCACACGCACTGCCGTTCAAGTGCCGCGCTAGGAAAGGGCAGGCCGGGGGAACGCTGTGGCTGCCGGGCGAAATGCGGGGTAGGGCTTGCAAGCACACGCACTGCCGTTCCAGCCCCGCGCTAGGAAAGGGCCGGCCGGGGGAACGCTCTGGCTGCCGGGCGAAATGCGGGGTAGGGCTCGCATTCACACGCACTACCGTTCAAGTGCCGCGCTAGGAAAGGGCAGGCCGGGGGAACGCTGTGGCTGCCGGGCGAAATGCGGGGTAGGGCTCACATTCACACGCACTGCCGTTCAAGTGCCGCGCTAGGAAAGGGCAGGCCGGGGGAACGCTGTGGCTGCCGGGCGAAATGCGGGGTAGGGCTCACAAGCACACGCACTGCCGTTCAAGTGCCGCGCAAGGAAAGGGCCGGCCGGGGGAACGCTCTGGCTGCCGGGCGAAATGCGGGGTAGGGCTCACATGCACAGTCACACGCACTGCCGTTCAAATGCCGCGCCAGGAAAGGGCAGGCCGGGGGAACGCTCTGGCTGCCGGGCGAAATGCGGGGTAGGTCTCACATGCGCATTCACACGCACTGCCGTTCAAGTGCCGCGCTAGGAAAGGGCAGGCCGGGGGAACGCTGTGGCTGCCGGGCGAAATGCGGGGTAGGGCTTGCAAGCACACGCACTGCCGTTCCAGCCCCGCGCTAGGAAAGGGCCGGCCGGGGGAACGCTCTGGCTGCCGGGCGAAATGCGGGGTAGGGCTCGCATTCACACGCACTACCGTTCAAGTGCCGCGCTAGGAAAGGGCAGGCCGGGGGAACGCTGTGGCTGCCGGGCGAAATGCGGGGTAGGGCTCACATTCACACGCACTGCCGTTCAAGTGCCGCGCTAGGAAAGGGCAGGCCGGGGGAACGCTGTGGCTGCCGGGCGAAATGCGGGGTAGGGCTCACAAGCACACGCACTGCCGTTCAAGTGCCGCGCAAGGAAAGGGCCGGCCGGGGGAACGCTCTGGCTGCCGGGCGAAATGCGGGGTAGGGCTCACATGCACAGTCACACGCACTGCCGTTCAAATGCCGCGCCAGGAAAGGGCAGGCCGGGGGAACGCTCTGGCTGCCGGGCGAAATGCGGGGTAGGTCTCACATGCGCATTCACACGCACTGCCGTTCAAGTGCCGCGCCAGGAAAGGGCAGGCCGGGGGAACGCTGTGGCTGCCGGGCGAAATGCGGGGTAGGGCTCACATTCACACGCACTGCCGTTCAAGTGCCGCGCTAGGAAAGGGCAGGCCGGGGGAACGCTCTGGCTGCCGGGCGAAATGCGGGGTAGGTCTCACATGCGCATTCACACGCACTGCCGTTCAAGTGCCGCGCCAGGAAAGGGCAGGCCGGGGGAACGCTCTGGCTGCCGGGCGACATTCGGGGTAGGGCTCGCATTCACACGCACTGCCGTTCAAGTGCCGCGCTAGGAAAGGGCAGGCCGGGGGAACGCTGTGGCTGCCGGGCGAAATGCGGGGTAGGTCTCACATGCGCATTCACACGCACTGCCGTTCCAGCCCCGCGCTAGGAAAGGGCCGGCCGGGGGAACGCTCTGGCTGCCGGGCGAAATGCGGGGTAGGTCTCACATGCGCATTCACACGCACTGCCGTTCAAGTGCCGCGCTAGGAAAGGGCCGGCCGGGGGAACGCTGTGGCTGCCGGGCGAAATGCGGGGTAGGTCTCACATGCGCATTCACACGCACTGCCGTTCCAGCCCCGCGCTAGGAAAGGGCCGGCCGGGGGAACGCTCTGGCTGCCGGGCGACATTCGGGGTAGGGCTCGCAAGCATACGCACTGCCGTTCAAGTGCCGCGCCAGGAAAGGGCAGGCCGGGGGAACGCTCTGGCTGCCGGGCGAAATGCGGGGTAGGTCTCACATGCGCATTCACACGCACTGCCGTTCCAGCCCCGCGCTAGGAAAGGGCCGGCCGGGGGAACGCTCTGGCTGCCGGGCGAAATGCGGGGTAGGGCTCGCATTCACACTCACTGCCGTTCAAGTGCCGCGCCAGGAAAGGGCAGGCCGGGGGAACGCTCTGGCTGCCGGGCGAAATGCGGGGTAGGTCTCACATGCGCATTCACACGCACTGCCGTTCAAGTGCCGCGCTAGGAAAGGGCAGGCCGGGGGAACGCTCTGGCTGCCGGGCGACATTCGGGGTAGGGCTTGCAAGCACACGCACTGCCGTTCTAGCCCCGCGCTAGGAAAGGGCGGGCCGGGGGAACGCTCTGGCTGCCGGGCGAAATGCGGGGTAGGGCTCGCATTCACACGCACCACCGTTCAAGTGCCGCGCTAGGAAAGGGCAGGCCGGGGGAACGCTGTGGCTGCCGGGCGAAATGCGGGGTAGGGCTCACATTCACACGCACTGCCGTTCAAGTGCCGCGCTAGGAAAGGGCAGGCCGGGGGAACGCTGTGGCTGCCGGGCGAAATGCGGGGTAGGTCTCACATGCGCATTCACACGCACTGCCGTTCAAGTGCCGCGCTAGGAAAGGGCAGGCCGGGGGAACGCTCTGGCTGCCGGGCGACATTCGGGGTAGGGCTCGCAAGCATACGCACTGCCGTTCAAGTGCCGCGCCAGGAAAGGGCAGGCCGGGGGAACGCTCTGGCTGCCGGGCGAAATGCGGGGTAGGTCTCACATGCGCATTCACACGCACTGCCGTTCCAGCCCCGCGCTAGGAAAGGGCCGGCCGGGGGAACGCTCTGGCTGCCGGGCGAAATGCGGGGTAGGGCTCGCATTCACACTCACTGCCGTTCAAGTGCCGCGCCAGGAAAGGGCAGGCCGGGGGAACGCTCTGGCTGCCGGGCGAAATGCGGGGTAGGTCTCACATGCGCATTCACACGCACTGCCGTTCAAGTGCCGCGCTAGGAATGGGCAGGCCGGGGCAACGCTCTGGCTGCCGGGCGAAATGCGGGGTAGGTCTCACATGCGCATTCACACGCACTGCCGTTCAAGTGCCGCGCAAGGAAAGGGCAGGCCGGGGGAACGCTGTGGCTGCCGGGCGAAATGCGGGGTAGGGCTCACATGCGCATTCACACTCACTGCCGTTCAAGTGCCGCGCAAGGAAAGGGCCGGCCGGGGGAACGCTCTGGCTGCCGGGCGACATTCGGGGTAGGGCTCACATGCGCATTCACACGCACTGCCGTTCAAGTGCCGCGCCAGGAAAGGGCAGGCCGGGGGAACGCTCTGGCTGCCGGGCGAAATGCGGGGTAGGTCTCACATGCGCAAGCACACGCACTGCCGTTCTAGCCCCGCGCTAGGAAAGGGCGGGCCGGGGGAACGCTCTGGCTGCCGGGCGACATTCGGGGTAGGGCTCGCATTCACACGCACTGCCGTTCAAGTGCCGCGCTAGGAAAGGGCAGGCCGGGGGAACGCTGTGGCTGCCGGGCGAAATGCGGGGTAGGTCTCACATTCACACGCACTGCCGTTCAAGTGCCGCGCAAGGAAAGGGCAGGCCGGGGGAACGCTGTGGCTGCCGGGCGAAATGCGGGGTAGGTCTCACATGCGCATTCACACGCACTGCCGTTCAAGTGCCGCGCTAGGAAAGGGCAGGCCGGGGGAACGCTCTGGCTGCCGGGCGACATTCGGGGTAGGGCTCGCATTCACACGCACTGCCGTTCAAGTGCCGCGCTAGGAAAGGGCAGGCCGGGGGAACGCTGTGGCTGCCGGGCGAAATGCGGGGTAGGTCTCACATGCGCATTCACACGCACTGCCGTTCAAGTGCCGCGCCAGGAAAGGGCAGGCCGGGGGAACGCTCTGGCTGCCGGGCGACATTCGGGGTAGGGCTCGCATTCACACGCACTGCCGTTCAAGTGCCGCGCTAGGAAAGGGCAGGCCGGGGGAACGCTGTGGCTGCCGGGCGAAATGCGGGGTAGGTCTCACATGCGCATTCACACGCACTGCCGTTCCAGCCCCGCGCTAGGAAAGGGCCGGCCGGGGGAACGCTCTGGCTGCCGGGCGAAATGCGGGGTAGGTCTCACATGCGCATTCACACGCACTGCCGTTCAAGTGCCGCGCTAGGAAAGGGCCGGCCGGGGGAACGCTGTGGCTGCCGGGCGAAATGCGGGGTAGGTCTCACATGCGCATTCACACGCACTGCCGTTCCAGCCCCGCGCTAGGAAAGGGCCGGCCGGGGGAACGCTCTGGCTGCCGGGCGAAATGCGGGGTAGGTCTCACATGCGCATTCACACGCACTGCCGTTCCAGCCCCGCGCTAGGAAAGGGCCGGCCGGGGGAACGCTCTGGCTGCCGGGCGAAATGCGGGGTAGGGCTCGCATTCACACTCACTGCCGTTCAAGTGCCGCGCTAGGAAAGGGCCGGCCGGGGGAACGCTCTGGCTGCCGGGCGAAATGCGGGGTAGGTCTCACATGCGCATTCACACGCACTGCCGTTCAAGTGCCGCGCTAGGAAAGGGCAGGCCGGGGGAACGCTCTGGCTGCCGGGCGAAATGCGGGGTAGGGCTCACATGCGCATTCACACGCACTGCCGTTCAAGTGCCGCGCTAGGAAAGGGCCGGCCGGGGGAACGCTCTGGCTGCCGGGCGAAATGCGGGGTAGGTCTCACATGCGCATTCACACGCACTGCCGTTCAAGTGCCGCGCCAGGGAAGGGCCGGCCGGGGGAACGCTCTGGCTGCCGGGCGACATTCGGGGTAGGGCTCGCATTCACACGCACTGCCGTTCAAGTGCCGCGCTAGGAAAGGGCAGGCCGGGGGAACGCTGTGGCTGCCGGGCGAAATGCGGGGTAGGTCTCACATGCGCATTCACACGCACTGCCGTTCCAGCCCCGCGCTAGGAAAGGGCCGGCCGGGGGAACGCTCTGGCTGCCGGGCGAAATGCGGGGTAGGTCTCACATGCGCATTCACACGCACTGCCGTTCAAGTGCCGCGCTAGGAAAGGGCAGGCCGGGTGAACGCTCTGGCTGCCGGGCGACATTCGGGGTAGGTCTCACATGCGCAAGCACACGCACTGCCGTTCTAGCCCCGCGCTAGGAAAGGGCGGGCCGGGGGAACGCTGTGGCTGCCGGGCGACATTCGGGGTAGGACTCGCATTCACACGCACTGCCGTTCAAGTGCCGCGCTAGGAAAGGGCAGGCCGGGGGAACGCTGTGGCTGCCGGGCGAAATGCGGGGTAGGGCTCACATTCACACGCACTGCCGTTCAAGTGCCGCGCAAGGAAAGGGCAGGCCGGGGGAACGCTGTGGCTGCCGGGCGACATTCGGGGTAGGGCTCGCATTCACACGCACTGCCGTTCAAGTGCCGCGCCAGGAAAGGGCAGGCCGGGGGAACGCTCTGGCTGCCGGGCGAAATGCGGGGTAGGGCTCACAAGCACACGCACTGCCGTTCAAGTGCCGCGCTAGGAAAGGGCAGGCCGGGGGAACGCTCTGGCTGCCGGGCGACATTCGGGGTAGGGCTCGCAAGCATACGCACTGCCGTTCAAGTGCCGCGCCAGGAAAGGGCAGGCCGGGGGAACGCTCTGGCTGCCGGGCGAAATGCGGGGTAGGTCTCACATGCGCATTCACACGCACTGCCGTTCCAGCCCCGCGCTAGGAAAGGGCCGGCCGGGGGAACGCTCTGGCTGCCGGGCGACATTCGGGGTAGGGCTCGCAAGCATACGCACTGCCGTTCAAGTGCCGCGCCAGGAAAGGGCAGGCCGGGGGAACGCTCTGGCTGCCGGGCGAAATGCGGGGTAGGTCTCACATGCGCATTCACACGCACTGCCGTTCAAGTGCCGCGCTAGGAATGGGCAGGCCGGGGGAACGCTCTGGCTGCCGGGCGAAATGCGGGGTAGGGCTCACATGCGCATTCACACGCACTGCCGTTCCAGCCCCGCGCTAGGAAAGGGCCGGCCGGGGGAACGCTCTGGCTGCCGGGCGACATTCGGGGTAGGGCTCGCAAGCATACGCACTGCCGTTCAAGTGCCGCGCCAGGAAAGGGCAGGCCGGGGGAACGCTCTGGCTGCCGGGCGAAATGCGGGGTAGGTCTCACATGCGCATTCACACGCACTGCCGTTCATGTGCCGCGCCAGGAAAGGGCCGGCCGGGGGAACGCTCTGGCTGCCGGGCGAAATGCGGGGTAGGGCTCACAAGCACACGCACTGCCGTTCAAGTGCCGCGCTAGGAAAGGGCCGGCCGGGGGAACGCTGTGGCTGCCGGGCGAAATGCGGGGTAGGGCTTGCAAGCACACGCACTGCCGTTCAAGTGCCGCGCTAGGAAAGGGCAGGCCGGGGGAACGCTGTGGCTGCCGGGCGAAATGCGGGGTAGGGCTCACATTCACACGCACTGCCGTTCAAGTGCCGCGCAAGGAAAGGGCAGGCCGGGGGAACGCTGTGGCTGCCGGGCGACATTCGGGGTAGGGCTCGCATTCACACGCACTGCCGTTCAAGTGCCGCGCCAGGAAAGGGCAGGCCGGGGGAACGCTCTGGCTGCCGGGCGAAATGCGGGGTAGGGCTCACAAGCACACGCACTGCCGTTCAAGTGCCGCGCTAGGAAAGGGCAGGCCGGGGGAACGCTCTGGCTGCCGGGCGACATTCGGGGTAGGGCTCGCAAGCATACGCACTGCCGTTCAAGTGCCGCGCCAGGAAAGGGCAGGCCGGGGGAACGCTCTGGCTGCCGGGCGAAATGCGGGGTAGGTCTCACATGCGCATTCACACGCACTGCCGTTCCAGCCCCGCGCTAGGAAAGGGCCGGCCGGGGGAACGCTCTGGCTGCCGGGCGACATTCGGGGTAGGGCTCGCAAGCATACGCACTGCCGTTCAAGTGCCGCGCCAGGAAAGGGCAGGCCGGGGGAACGCTCTGGCTGCCGGGCGAAATGCGGGGTAGGTCTCACATGCGCATTCACACGCACTGCCGTTCAAGTGCCGCGCTAGGAATGGGCAGGCCGGGGGAACGCTCTGGCTGCCGGGCGAAATGCGGGGTAGGGCTCACATGCGCATTCACACTCACTGCCGTTCAAGTGCCGCGCTAGGAAAGGGCCGGCCGGGGGAACGCTCTGGCTGCCGGGCGACATTCGGGGTAGGGCTCACATGCGCATTCACACGCACTGCCGTTCAAGTGCCGCGCTAGGAAAGGGCGGGCCGGGGGAACGCTCTGGCTGCCGGGCGACATTCGGGGTAGGGCTCGCATTCACACGCACTGCCGTTCAAGTGCCGCGCTAGGAAAGGGCAGGCCGGGGGAACGCTGTGGCTGCCGGGCGAAATGCGGGGTAGGTCTCACATTCACACGCACTGCCGTTCAAGTGCCGCGCTAGGAAAGGGCAGGCCGGGGGAACGCTGTGGCTGCCGGGCGAAATGCGGGGTAGGTCTCACATTCACACGCACTGCCGTTCAAGTGCCGCGCAAGGAAAGGGCAGGCCGGGGGAACGCTGTGGCTGCCGGGCGAAATGCGGGGTAGGTCTCACATGCGCATTCACACGCACTGCCGTTCAAGTGCCGCGCCAGGAAAGGGCAGGCCGGGGGAACGCTCTGGCTGCCGGGCGACATTCGGGGTAGGGCTCGCATTCACACGCACTGCCGTTCAAGTGCCGCGCTAGGAAAGGGCAGGCCGGGGGAACGCTGTGGCTGCCGGGCGAAATGCGGGGTAGGTCTCACATGCGCATTCACACGCACTGCCGTTCCAGCCCCGCGCTAGGAAAGGGCCGGCCGGGGGAACGCTCTGGCTGCCGGGCGAAATGCGGGGTAGGTCTCACATGCGCATTCACACGCACTGCCGTTCAAGTGCCGCGCTAGGAAAGGGCCGGCCGGGGGAACGCTGTGGCTGCCGGGCGAAATGCGGGGTAGGTCTCACATGCGCATTCACACGCACTGCCGTTCCAGCCCCGCGCTAGGAAAGGGCCGGCCGGGGGAACGCTCTGGCTGCCGGGCGAAATGCGGGGTAGGGCTCGCATTCACACTCACTGCCGTTCAAGTGCCGCGCTAGGAAAGGGCCGGCCGGGGGAACGCTCTGGCTGCCGGGCGAAATGCGGGGTAGGTCTCACATGCGCATTCACACGCACTGCCGTTCAAGTGCCGCGCTAGGAAAGGGCAGGCCGGGGGAACGCTCTGGCTGCCGGGCGAAATGCGGGGTAGGGCTCACATGCGCATTCACACGCACTGCCGTTCAAGTGCCGCGCAAGGAAAGGGCCGGCCGGGGGAACGCTCTGGCTGCCGGGCGAAATGCGGGGTAGGTCTCACATGCGCATTCACACGCACTGCCGTTCAAGTGCCGCGCCAGGGAAGGGCCGGCCGGGGGAACGCTCTGGCTGCCGGGCGACATTCGGGGTAGGGCTCGCATTCACACGCACTGCCGTTCAAGTGCCGCGCTAGGAAAGGGCAGGCCGGGGGAACGCTGTGGCTGCCGGGCGAAATGCGGGGTAGGTCTCACATGCGCATTCACACGCACTGCCGTTCCAGCCCCGCGCTAGGAAAGGGCCGGCCGGGGGAACGCTCTGGCTGCCGGGCGAAATGCGGGGTAGGTCTCACATGCGCATTCACACGCACTGCCGTTCAAGTGCCGCGCTAGGAAAGGGCCGGCCGGGGGAACGCTCTGGCTGCCGGGCGACATTCGGGGTAGGTCTCACATGCGCAAGCACACGCACTGCCGTTCTAGCCCCGCGCTAGGAAAGGGCGGGCCGGGGGAACGCTGTGGCTGCCGGGCGACATTCGGGGTAGGGCTCGCATTCACACGCACTGCCGTTCAAGTGCCGCGCTAGGAAAGGGCAGGCCGGGGGAACGCTGTGGCTGCCGGGCGAAATGCGGGGTAGGGCTCACATTCACACGCACTGCCGTTCAAGTGCCGCGCAAGGAAAGGGCAGGCCGGGGGAACGCTGTGGCTGCCGGGCGACATTCGGGGTAGGGCTCGCATTCACACGCACTGCCGTTCAAGTGCCGCGCCAGGAAAGGGCAGGCCGGGGGAACGCTCTGGCTGCCGGGCGAAATGCGGGGTAGGGCTCACAAGCACACGCACTGCCGTTCAAGTGCCGCGCTAGGAAAGGGCCGGCCGGGTGAACGCTCTGGCTGCCGGGCGACATTCGGGGTAGGGCTCGCATTCACACGCACTACCGTTCAAGTGCCGCGCTAGGAAAGGGCAGGCCGGGGGAACGCTGTGGCTGCCGGGCGAAATGCGGGGTAGGTCTCACATGCGCATTCACACGCACTGCCGTTCCAGCCCCGCGCTAGGAAAGGGCCGGCCGGGGGAACGCTCTGGCTGCCGGGCGAAATGCGGGGTAGGTCTCACATGCGCATTCACACTCACTGCCGTTCAAGTGCCGCGCTAGGAAAGGGCCGGCCGGGGGAACGCTCTGGCTGCCGGGCGACATTCGGGGTAGGGCTCGCATTCACACGCACTGCCGTTCAAGTGCCGCGCTAGGAAAGGGCAGGCCGGGGGAACGCTGTGGCTGCCGGGCGAAATGCGGGGTAGGTCTCACATGCGCATTCACACGCACTGCCGTTCCAGCCCCGCGCTAGGAAAGGGCCGGCCGGGGGAACGCTCTGGCTGCCGGGCGAAATGCGGGGTAGGTCTCACATGCGCATTCACACGCACTGCCGTTCAAGTGCCGCGCTAGGAAAGGGCCGGCCGGGGGAACGCTCTGGCTGCCGGGCAGAATGCGGGGTAGGTCTCACATGCGCAAGCACACGCACTGCCGTTCTAGCCCCGCGCTAGGAAAGGGCGGGCCGGGGGAACGCTCTGGCTGCCGGGCGACATTCGGGGTAGGGCTCGCATTCACACGCACTGCCGTTCAAGTGCCGCGCTAGGAAAGGGCAGGCCGGGGGAACGCTGTGGCTGCCGGGCGAAATGCGGGGTAGGGCTCACATTCACACGCACTGCCGTTCAAGTGCCGCGCTAGGAAAGGGCAGGCCGGGGGAACGCTGTGGCTGCCGGGCGACATTCGGGGTAGGGCTCGCATTCACACGCACTGCCGTTCAAGTGCCGCGCCAGGAAAGGGCAGGCCGGGGGAACGCTCTGGCTGCCGGGCGAAATGCGGGGTAGGGCTCACAAGCACACGCACTGCCGTTCAAGTGCCGCGCAAGGAAAGGGCCGGCCGGGTGAACGCTCTGGCTGCCGGGCGACATTCGGGGTAGGGCTCGCATTCACACGCACTACCGTTCAAGTGCCGCGCTAGGAAAGGGCAGGCCGGGGGAACGCTGTGGCTGCCGGGCGAAATGCGGGGTAGGTCTCACATGCGCATTCACACGCACTGCCGTTCCAGCCCCGCGCTAGGAAAGGGCCGGCCGGGGGAACGCTCTGGCTGCCGGGCGAAATGCGGGGTAGGTCTCACATGCGCATTCACACGCACTGCCGTTCAAGTGCCGCGCTAGGAAAGGGCCGGCCGGGGGAACGCTCTGGCTGCCGGGCGACATTCGGGGTAGGGCTCGCATTCACACGCACTGCCGTTCAAGTGCCGCGCTAGGAAAGGGCCGGCCGGGGGAACGCTGTGGCTGCCGGGCGACATTCGGGGTAGGGCTCACAAGCACACGCACTGCCGTTCAAGTGCCGCGCTAGGAAAGGGCCGGCCGGGGGAACGCTCTGGCTGCCGGGCGACATTCGGGGTAGGGCTCGCATTCACACTCACTGCCGTTCAAGTGCCGCGCTAGGAAAGGGCAGGCCGGGGGAACGCTGTGGCTGCCGGGCGAAATGCGGGGTAGGTCTCACATGCGCATTCACACGCACTGCCGTTCAAGTGCCGCGCTAGGAAAGGGCCGGCCGGGGGAACGCTCTGGCTGCCGGGCGACATTCGGGGTAGGGCTCACATTCACACGCACTGCCGTTCAAGTGCCGCGCTAGGAAAGGGCCGGCCGGGGGAACGCTGTGGCTGCCGGGCGACATTCGGGGTAGGGCTCACAAGGACACGCACTGCCGTTCAAGTGCCGCGCTAGGAAAGGGCCGGCCGGGGGAACGCTCTGGCTGCCGGGCGACATTCGGGGTAGGGCTCGCATTCACACTCACTGCCGTTCAAGTGCCGCGCTAGGAAAGGGCAGGCCGGGGGAACGCTGTGGCTGCCGGGCGAAATGCGGGGTAGGTCTCACATGCGCATTCACACGCACTGCCGTTCAAGTGCCGCGCTAGGAAAGGGCCGGCCGGGGAAACGCTCTGGCTGCCGGGCGAAATGCGGGGTAGGGCTCACAAGCACACGCACTGCCGTTCAAGTGCCGCGCCAGGAAAGGGCAGGCCGGGGGAACGCTCTGGCTGCCGGGCGAAATGCGGGGTAGGGCTTGCAAGCACACGCACTGCCGTTCAAGTGCCGCGCTAGGAAAGGGCCGGCCGGGGGAACGCTGTGGCTGCCGGGCGACATTCGGGGTAGGGCTCGCATTCACACGCACTACCGTTCAAGTGCCGCGCTAGGAAAGGGCAGGCCGGGGGAACGCTCTGGCTGCCGGGCGACATTCGGGGTAGGGCTCGCATTCACACGCACTGCCGTTCAAGTGCCGCGCTAGGAAAGGGCAGGCCGGGGGAACGCTGTGGCTGCCGGGCGAAATGCGGGGTAGGTCTCACATGCGCATTCACACGCACTGCCGTTCAAGTGCCGCGCAAGGAAAGGGCAGGCCGGGGGAACGCTGTGGCTGCCGGGCGACATTAAGGGTAGGGCTCACAAGCACACGCACTGCCGTTCAAGTGCCGCGCCAGGAAAGGGCCGGCCGGGGGAACGCTCTGGCTGCCGGGCGAAATGCGGGGTAGGGCTTGCAAGCACACGCACTGCCGTTCCAGCCCCGCGCTAGGAAAGGGCCGGCCGGGGGAACGCTCTGGCTGCCGGGCGACATTCGGGGTAGGGCTCGCATTCACACGCACTACCGTTCAAGTGCCGCGCTAGGAAAGGGCAGGCCGGGGGAACGCTGTGGCTGCCGGGCGAAATGCGGGGTAGGGCTCACATGCGCATTCACACGCACTGCCGTTCAAGTGCCGCGCTAGGAAAGGGCAGGCCGGGGGAACGCTCTTGCTGCCGGGCGAAATGCGGGGTAGGGCTCACAAGCACACGCACTGCCGTTCAAGTGCCGCGCAAGGAAAGGGCCGGCCGGGGGAACGCTCTGGCTGCCGGGTGACATTCGGGGTAGGGCTCGTATTCACACGCACTGCCGTTCCAGCCCCGCGCTAGGAAAGGGCAGGCCGGGGGAACGCTCTGGCTGCCGGGCGACATTCGGGGTAGGGCTCGCATTCACACGCACTACCGTTCAAGTGCCGCGCCAGGAAAGGGCCGGCCGGGGAAACGCTCTGGCTCCCGGGCGACATTCAGGGTAGGGCTCACAAGCACACGCACTGCCGTTCATGTGCCGCGCCAGGAAAGGGCCGGCCGGGGGCACGCTCTGGCTGCCGGGCGAAATGCGGGGTTGGGCTTGCAAGCACACGCACTGCCGTTCTAGCCCCGCGCTAGGAAAGGGCCGGCCGGGGGAACGCTCTGGCTGCCGGGCGACATTCGGGGTAGGGCTCGCATTCACACGCACTACCGTTCAAGTGCCGCGCTAGGAAAGGGCAGGCCGGGGGAACGCTGTGGCTGCCGGGCGAAATGCGGGGTAGGTCTCACATGCGCATTCACACGCACTGCCGTTCAAGTGCCGCGCTAGGAAAGGGCAGGCCGGGGAAACGCTCTGGCTCCCGGGCGACATTAAGGGTAGGGCTCACAAGCACACGCACTGCCGTTCAAGTGCCGCGCCAGGAAAGGGCCGGCCGGGGGAACGCTCTGGCTGCCGGGCGAAATGCGGGGTAGGGCTTGCAAGCACACGCACTGCCGTTCCAGCCCCGCGCTAGGAAAGGGCCGGCCGGGGGAACGCTCTGGCTGCCGGGCGACATTCGGGGTAGGGCTCGCATTCACACGCACTACCGTTCAAGTGCCGCGCTAGGAAAGGGCAGGCCGGGGGAACGCTGTGGCTGCCGGGCGAAATGCGGGGTAGGGCTCACATGCGCATTCACACGCACTGCCGTTCAAGTGCCGCGCTAGGAAAGGGCAGGCCGGGGGAACGCTCTGGCTGCCGGGCGAAATGCGGGGTAGGGCTCACAAGCACACGCACTGCCGTTCAAGTGCCGCGCAAGGAAAGGGCCGGCCGGGGGAACGCTCTGGCTGCCGGGTGACATTCGGGGTAGGGCTCGTATTCACACGCACTGCCGTTCCAGCCCCGCGCTAGGAAAGGGCCGGCCGGGGGAACGCTCTGGCTGCCGGGCGACATTCGGGGTAGGGCTCGCATTCACACGCACTACCGTTCAAGTGCCGCGCCAGGAAAGGGCCGGCCGGGGAAACGCTCTGGCTCCCGGGCGACATTCAGGGTAGGGCTCACAAGCACACGCACTGCCGTTCATGTGCCGCGCCAGGAAAGGGCCGGCCGGGGGCACGCTCTGGCTGCCGGGCGAAATGCGGGGTTGGGCTTGCAAGCACACGCACTGCCGTTCTAGCCCCGCGCTAGGAAAGGGCCGGCCGGGGGAACGCTCTGGCTGCCGGGCGACATTCGGGGTAGGGCTCGCATTCACACGCACTACCGTTCAAGTGCCGCGCTAGGAAAGGGCAGGCCGGGGGAACGCTGTGGCTGCCGGGCGAAATGCGGGGTAGGTCTCACATGCGCATTCACACGCACTGCCGTTCAAGTGCCGCGCTAGGAAAGGGCAGGCCGGGGAAACGCTCTGGCTCCCGGGCGACATTAAGGGTAGGGCTCACAAGCACACGCACTGCCGTTCAAGTGCCGCGCCAGGAAAGGGCCGGCCGGGGGAACGCTCTGGCTGCCGGGCGAAATGCGGGGTAGGGCTTGCAAGCACACGCACTGCCGTTCCAGCCCCGCGCTAGGAAAGGGCCGGCCGGGGGAACGCTCTGGCTGCCGGGCGACATTCGGGGTAGGGCTCGCATTCACACGCACTACCGTTCAAGTGCCGCGCTAGGAAAGGGCAGGCCGGGGGAACGCTGTGGCTGCCGGGCGAAATGCGGGGTAGGGCTCACATTCACACGCACTGCCGTTCAAGTGCCGCGCTAGGAAAGGGCAGGCCGGGGGAACGCTGTGGCTGCCGGGCGAAATGCGGGGTAGGGCTCACATGCGCATTCACACGCACTGCCGTTCAAGTGCCGCGCTAGGAAAGGGCAGGCCGGGGGAACGCTCTGGCTGCCGGGCGAAATGCGGGGTAGGGCTCACAAGCACACGCACTGCCGTTCAAGTGCCGCGCAAGGAAAGGGCCGGCCGGGGGAACGCTCTGGCTGCCGGGTGACATTCGGGGTAGGGCTCGTATTCACACGCACTGCCGTTCCAGCCCCGCGCTAGGAAAGGGCCGGCCGGGGGAACGCTCTGGCTGCCGGGCGACATTCGGGGTAGGGCTCGCATTCACACGCACTACCGTTCAAGTGCCGCGCCAGGAAAGGGCCGGCCGGGGAAACGCTCTGGCTCCCGGGCGACATTCAGGGTAGGGCTCACAAGCACACGCACTGCCGTTCATGTGCCGCGCCAGGAAAGGGCCGGCCGGGGGCACGCTCTGGCTGCCGGGCGAAATGCGGGGTTGGGCTTGCAAGCACACGCACTGCCGTTCTAGCCCCGCGCTAGGAAAGGGCCGGCCGGGGGAACGCTCTGGCTGCCGGGCGACATTCGGGGTAGGGCTCGCATTCACACGCACTACCGTTCAAGTGCCGCGCTAGGAAAGGGCAGGCCGGGGGAACGCTGTGGCTGCCGGGCGAAATGCGGGGTAGGTCTCACATGCGCATTCACACGCACTGCCGTTCAAGTGCCGCGCTAGGAAAGGGCCGGCCGGGGAAACGCTCTGGCTCCCGGGCGACATTAAGGGTAGGGCTCACAAGCACACGCACTGCCGTTCAAGTGCCGCGCCAGGAAAGGGCCGGCCGGGGGAACGCTCTGGCTGCCGGGCGAAATGCGGGGTAGGGCTTGCAAGCACACGCACTGCCGTTCCAGCCCCGCGCTAGGAAAGGGCCGGCCGGGGGAACGCTCTGGCTGCCGGGCGACATTCGGGGTAGGGCTCGCATTCACACGCACTACCGTTCAAGTGCCGCGCTAGGAAAGGGCAGGCCGGGGGAACGCTGTGGCTGCCGGGCGAAATGCGGGGTAGGGCTCACATTCACACGCACTGCCGTTCAAGTGCCGCGCTAGGAAAGGGCAGGCCGGGGGAACGCTCTGGCTGCCGGGCGAAATGCGGGGTAGGGCTCACAAGCACACGCACTGCCGTTCAAGTGCCGCGCAAGGAAAGGGCCGGCGGGGGGAACGCTCTGGCTGCCGGGTGACATTCGGGGTAGGGCTCGCATTCACACGCACTGCCGTTCCAGCCCCGCGCTAGGAAAGGGCCGGCCGGGGGAACGCTGTGGCTGCCGGGCGAAATGCGGGGTAGGGCTCACATTCACACGCACTGCCGTTCAAGTGCCGCGCTAGGAAAGGGCAGGCCGGGGGAACGCTCTGGCTGCCGGGCGAAATGCGGGGTAGGGCTCACAAGCACACGCACTGCCGTTCAAGTGCCGCGCAAGGAAAGGGCCGGCGGGGGGAACGCTCTGGCTGCCGGGTGACATTCGGGGTAGGGCTCGCATTCACACGCACTGCCGTTCCAGCCCCGCGCTAGGAAAGGGCCGGCCGGGGGAACGCTGTGGCTGCCGGGCGAAATGCGGGGTAGGGCTCGAATTTACACTCACTGCCGTTCAAGCCCCGCGCTAGGAAAGGGCGGGCCGGGGGGACGCTCTGGCTGCCGGGCGACATTCGGGGTAGGGCTCGCATTCACACGCACTACCGTTCAAGTGCCGCGCTAGGAAAGGGCCGGCCGGGGGAACGCTGTGGCTGCCGGGCGAAATGCGGGGTAGGTCTCACATGCGCATTCACACGCACTGCCGTTCAAGTGCCGCGCCAGGAAAGGGCCGGCCGGGGAAACGCTCTGGCTCCCGGGCGACATTCAGGGTAGGGCTCACAAGCACACGCACTGCCGTTCATGTGCCGCGCCAGGAAAGGGCCGGCCGGGGGAACGCTGTGGCTGCCGGGCGAAATGCGGGGTAGGGCTCGAATTTACACTCACTGCCGTTCAAGCCCCGCGCTAGAAAAGGGGGGGCCGGGGGGACGCTCTGGCTGCCGGGCGAAATGCGGGGTAGGGCTCGCATTCACACGCACTGCCGTTCTAGCCCCGCGCTAGGAAAGGGCAGGCCGGGGGGACGCTCTGGCTGCCGGGCGACATTCGGGGTAGGGCTCGCATTCACACGCACTACCGTTCAAGTGCCGCGCTAGGAAAGGGCAGGCCGGGGAAACGCTCTGGCTCCCGGGCGACATTCAGGGTAGGGCTCACAAGCACACGCACTGCCGTTCATGTGCCGCGCCAGGAAAGGGCCGGCCGGGGGAACGCTGTGGCTGCCGGGCGAAATGCGGGGTAGGGCTCACATTCACACGCACTGCCGTTCAAGTGCCGCGCTAGGAAAGGGCAGGCCGGGGGAACGCTGTGGCTGCCGGGTGACATTCGGGGTAGGGCTCGCATTCACACGCACTGCCGTTCCAGCCCCGCGCTAGGAAAGGGCCGGCCGGGGGAACGCTCTGGCTGCCGGGCGACATTCGGGGTAGGGCTCGCATTCACACGCACTACCGTTCAAGTGCCGCGCCAGGAAAGGGCCGGCCGGGGAAACGCTCTGGCTCCCGGGCGACATTCAGGGTAGGGCTCACAAGCACACGCACTGCCGTTCATGTGCCGCGCCAGGAAAGGGCCGGCCGGGGGCACGCTCTGGCTGCCGGGCGAAATGCGGGGTTGGGCTTGCAAGCACACGCACTGCCGTTCAAGCCCCGCGCTAGGAAAGGGCGGGCCGGGGGGACGCTCTGGCTGCCGGGCGACATTCGGGGTAGGGCTCGCATTCACACGCACTACCGTTCAAGTGCCGCGCTAGGAAAGGGCAGGCCGGGGGAACGCTGTGGCTGCCGGGCGAAATGCGGGGTAGGTCTCACATGCGCATTCACACGCACTGCCGTTCAAGTGCCGCGCTAGGAAAGGGCCGGCCGGGGAAACGCTCTGGCTCCCGGGCGACATTAAGGGTAGGGCTCACAAGCACACGCACTGCCGTTCAAGTGCCGCGCCAGGAAAGGGCCGGCCGGGGGAACGCTCTGGCTGCCGGGCGAAATGCGGGGTAGGGCTTGCAAGCACACGCACTGCCGTTCCAGCCCCGCGCTAGGAAAGGGCCGGCCGGGGGAACGCTCTGGCTGCCGGGCGACATTCGGGGTAGGGCTCGCATTCACACGCACTACCGTTCAAGTGCCGCGCTAGGAAAGGGCAGGCCGGGGGAACGCTGTGGCTGCCGGGCGAAATGCGGGGTAGGGCTCACATTCACACGCACTGCCGTTCAAGTGCCGCGCTAGGAAAGGGCAGGCCGGGGGAACGCTCTGGCTGCCGGGCGAAATGCGGGGTAGGGCTTGCAAGCACACGCACTGCCGTTCCAGCCCCGCGCTAGGAAAGGGCCGGCCGGGGGAACGCTCTGGCTGCCGGGCGACATTCGGGGTAGGGCTCGCATTCACACGCACTACCGTTCAAGTGCCGCGCTAGGAAAGGGCAGGCCGGGGGAACGCTGTGGCTGCCGGGCGAAATGCGGGGTAGGGCTCACATTCACACGCACTGCCGTTCAAGTGCCGCGCTAGGAAAGGGCAGGCCGGGGGAACGCTCTGGCTGCCGGGCGAAATGCGGGGTAGGGCTCACAAGCACACGCACTGCCGTTCAAGTGCCGCGCAAGGAAAGGGCCGGCCGGGGGAACGCTCTGGCTGCCGGGTGACATTCGGGGTAGGGCTCGCATTCACACGCACTGCCGTTCCAGCCCCGCGCTAGGAAAGGGCCGGCCGGGGGAACGCTGTGGCTGCCGGGCGAAATGCGGGGTAGGTCTCACATGCGCATTCACACGCACTGCCGTTCAAGTGCCGCGCCAGGAAAGGGCCGGCCGGGGAAACGCTCTGGCTCCCGGGCGACATTCAGGGTAGGGCTCACAAGCACACGCACTGCCGTTCATGTGCCGCGCCAGGAAAGGGCCGGCCGGGGGAACGCTCTGGCTCCCGGGCGACATTCAGGGTAGGGCTCACAAGCACACGCACTGCCGTTCATGTGCCGCGCCAGGAAAGGGCCGGCCGGGGGAACGCTGTGGCTGCCGGGCGAAATGCGGGGTAGGGCTCACATTCACACGCACTGCCGTTCAAGTGCCGCGCTAGGAAAGGGCAGGCCGGGGGAACGCTCTGGCTGCCGGGCGAAATGCGGGGTAGGGCTCACAAGCACACGCACTGCCGTTCAAGTGCCGCGCAAGGAAAGGGCCGGCCGGGGGAACGCTCTGGCTGCCGGGTGACATTCGGGGTAGGGCTCGCATTCACACGCACTGCCGTTCCAGCCCCGCGCTAGGAAAGGGCCGGCCGGGGGAACGCTGTGGCTGCCGGGCGAAATGCGGGGTAGGTCTCACATGCGCATTCACACGCACTGCCGTTCAAGTGCCGCGCCAGGAAAGGGCCGGCCGGGGAAACGCTCTGGCTCCCGGGCGACATTCAGGGTAGGGCTCACAAGCACACGCACTGCCGTTCATGTGCCGCGCCAGGAAAGGGCCGGCCGGGGGAACGCTGTGGCTGCCGGGCGAAATGCGGGGTAGGGCTCGCATTTACACTCACTGCCGTTCAAGCCCCGCGCTAGGAAAGGGCGGGCCGGGGGGACGCTCTGGCTGCCGGGCGACATTCGGGGTAGGGCTCGCATTCACACGCACTACCGTTCAAGTGCCGCGCTAGGAAAGGGCAGGCCGGGGGAACGCTGTGGCTGCCGGGCGAAATGCGGGGTAGGGCTCACATTCACACGCACTGCCGTTCAAGTGCCGCGCTAGGAAAGGGCCGGCCGGGGAAACGCTCTGGCTCCCGGGCGACATTAAGGGTAGGGCTCACAAGCACACGCACTGCCGTTCAAGTGCCGCGCCAGGAAAGGGCCGGCCGGGGGAACGCTCTGGCTGCCGGGCGAAATGCGGGGTAGGGCTTGCAAGCACACGCACTGCCGTTCCAGCCCCGCGCTAGGAAAGGGCCGGCCGGGGGAACGCTCTGGCTGCCGGGCGACATTCGGGGTAGGGCTCGCATTCACACGCACTACCGTTCAAGTGCCGCGCTAGGAAAGGGCAGGCCGGGGGAACGCTGTGGCTGCCGGGCGAAATGCGGGGTAGGGCTCACAAGCACACGCACTGCCGTTCATGTGCCGCGCCAGGAAAGGGCCGGCCGGGGGAACGCTGTGGCTGCCGGGCGAAATGCGGGGTAGGGCTCGCATTTACACTCACTGCCGTTCAAGCCCCGCGCTAGGAAAGGGCGGGCCGGGGGGACGCTCTGGCTGCCGGGCGACATTCGGGGTAGGGCTCGCATTCACACGCACTACCGTTCAAGTGCCGCGCTAGGAAAGGGCAGGCCGGGGGAACGCTGTGGCTGCCGGGCGAAATGCGGGGTAGGGCTCACATTCACACGCACTGCCGTTCAAGTGCCGCGCTAGGAAAGGGCAGGCCGGGGAAACGCTCTGGCTCCCGGGCGACATTAAGGGTAGGGCTCACAAGCACACGCACTGCCGTTCAAGTGCCGCGCCAGGAAAGGGCCGGCCGGGGGAACGCTCTGGCTGCCGGGCGAAATGCGGGGTAGGGCTTGCAAGCACACGCACTGCCGTTCAAGTGCCGCGCCAGGAAAGGGCCGGCCGGGGGAACGCTCTGGCTGCCGGGCGACATTCAGGGTAGGGCTCGCATTCACACGCACTGCCGTTCATGTGCCGCGCCAGGAAAGGGCCGGCCGGGGGAACGCTCTGGCTGCCGGGCGAAATGCGGGGTAGGGCTCACATTCACACGCACTGCCGTTCAAGTGCCGCGCTAGGAAAGGGCAGGCCGGGGGAACGCTCTGGCTGCCGGGCGAAATGCGGGGTAGGGCTCACAAGCACACGCACTGCCGTTCAAGTGCCGCGCAAGGAAAGGGCCGGCCGGGGGAACGCTCTGGCTGCCGGGTGACATTCGGGGTAGGGCTCGCATTCACACTCACTGCCGTTCCAGCCCCGCGCTAGGAAAGGGCCGGCCGGGGGAACGCTGTGGCTGCCGGGCGAAATGCGGGGTAGGTCTCACATGCGCATTCACACGCACTGCCGTTCAAGTGCCGCGCCAGGAAAGGGCCGGCCGGGGAAACGCTCTGGCTGCCGGGCGACATTCAGGGTAGGGCTCACAAGCACACGCACTGACGTTCATGTGCCGCGCCAGGAAAGGGCCGGCCGGGGGAACGCTCTGGCTGCCGGGCGAAATGCGGGGTAGGGCTTGCAAGCACACGCACTGCCGTTCTAGTCCGCGCTAGGAAAGGGCGGGCCGGGGGAACGCTCTGGCTGCCGGGCGACATTCGGGGTAGGGCTCGCATTCACACGCACAACCGTTCAAGTGCCGCGCTAGGAAAGGGCAGGCCGGGGGAACGCTGTGGCTGCCGGGCGAAATGCGGGGTAGGGCTCACAAGCACACGCACTGCCGTTCAAGTGCCGCGCTAGGAAAGGGCAGGCCGGGGGAACGCTGTGGCTGCCGGGCGAAATGCGGGGTAGGGCTTGCAAGCACAAGCACTGCCGTTCCAGCCCCGCGCTAGGAAAGGGCCGGCCGGGGGAACGCTCTGGCTGCCGGGCGACATTCGGGGTAGGGCTCGCATTCACACGCACTACCGTTCAAGTGCCGCGCTAGGAAAGGGCAGGCCGGGGAAACGCTCTGGCTCCCGGGCGACATTCAGGGTAGGGCTCACAAGCACACGCACTGCCGTTCATGTGCCGCGCCAGGAAAGGGCCGGCCGGGGGAACGCTCTGGCTGCCGGGCGAAATGCGGGGTAGGGCTCACATTCACACGCACTGCCGTTCAAGTGCCGCGCTAGGAAAGGGCAGGCCCGGGGAACGCTCTGGCTGCCGGGCGAAATGCGGGGTAGGGCTCGCAAGCATACGCACTGCCGTTCAAGTGCCGCGCCAGGAAAGGGCCGGCCGGGGGAACGCTGTGGCTGCCGGGTGACATTCGGGGTAGGGCTCACAAGCACACGCACTGCCGTTCAGGTGCCGCGCTAGGTAAGGGCCGGCCGGGGGAACGCTCTGGCTGCCGGGCGAAATGCGGGGTAGGTCTCACATGCGCATTCACACGCACTGCCGTTCAAGTGCCGCGCCAGGAAAGGGCCGGCCGGGGAAACGCTCTGGCTCCCGGGCGACATTAAGGGTAGGGCTCACAAGCACACGCACTGCCGTTCAAGTGCCGCGCCAGGAAAGGGCCGGCCGGGGGAACGCTCTGGCTGCCGGGCGAAATGCGGGGTAGGGCTTGCAAGCACACGCACTGCCGTTCAAGTGCCGCGCCAGGAAAGGGCCGGCCGGGGGAACGCTCTGGCTGCCGGGCGAAATGCGGGGTAGGGCTTGCAAGCACACGCACTGCCGTTCCAGCCCCGCGCTAGGAAAGGGCCGGCCGGGGGAACGCTCTGGCTGCCGGGCGACATTCGGGGTAGGGCTCGCATTCACACGCACTACCGTTCAAGTGCCGCGCTAGGAAAGGGCAGGCCGGGGGAACGCTGTGGCTGCCGGGCGAAATGCGGGGTAGGGCTCACATTCACACGCACTGCCGTTCAAGGGCCGCGCTAGGAAAGGGCAGGCCGGGGGAACGCTCTGGCTGCCGGGCGAAATGCGGGGTAGGGCTCACAAGCACACGCACTGCCGTTCAAGTGCCGCGCAAGGAAAGGGCCGGCCGGGGGAACGCTCTGGCTGCCGGGTGACATTCGGGGTAGGGCTCGCATTCACACTCACTGCCGTTCCAGCCCCGCGCTAGGAAAGGGCCGGCCGGGGGAACGCTGTGGCTGCCGGGCGAAATGCGGGGTAGGTCTCACATGCGCATTCACACGCACTGCCGTTCAAGTGCCGCGCCAGGAAAGGGCCGGCCGGGGAAACGCTCTGGCTGCCGGGCGACATTCAGGGTAGGGCTCACAAGCACACGCACTGCCGTTCATGTGCCGCGCCAGGAAAGGGCCGGCCGGGGGAACGCTCTGGCTGCCGGGCGAAATGCGGGGTAGGGCTTGCAAGCACACGCACTGCCGTTCTAGTCCGCGCTAGGAAAGGGCGGGCCGGGGGAACGCTCTGGCTGCCGGGCGACATTCGGGGTAGGGCTCGCATTCACACGCACTACCGTTCAAGTGCCGCGCTAGGAAAGGGCAGGCCGGGGGAACGCTGTGGCTGCCGGGCGAAATGCGGGGTAGGGCTCACAAGCACACGCACTGCCGTTCAAGTGCCGCGCTAGGAAAGGGCAGGCCGGGGGAACGCTGTGGCTGCCGGGCGAAATGCGGGGTAGGGCTTGCAAGCACAAGCACTGCCGTTCCAGCCCCGCGCTAGGAAAGGGCCGGCCGGGGGAACGCTCTGGCTGCCGGGCGACATTCGGGGTAGGGCTCGCATTCACACGCACTGCCGTTCATGTGCCGCGCCAGGAAAGGGCCGGCCGGGGGAACGCTCTGGCTGCCGGGCGAAATGCGGGGTAGGGCTCACATTCACACGCACTGCCGTTCAAGTGCCGCGCTAGGAAAGGGCAGGCCCGGGGAACGCTCTGGCTGCCGGGCGAAATGCGGGGTAGGGCTCGCAAGCATACGCACTGCCGTTCAAGTGCCGCGCCAGGAAAGGGCCGGCCGGGGGAACGCTGTGGCTGCCGGGTGACATTCGGGGTAGGGCTCACAAGCACACGCACTGCCGTTCAGGTGCCGCGCTAGGTAAGGGCCGGCCGGGGGAACGCTCTGGCTGCCGGGCGAAATGCGGGGTAGGTCTCACATGCGCATTCACACGCACTGCCGTTCAAGTGCCGCGCCAGGAAAGGGCCGGCCGGGGAAACGCTCTGGCTCCCGGGCGACATTAAGGGTAGGGCTCACAAGCACACGCACTGCCGTTCAAGTGCCGCGCCAGGAAAGGGCCGGCCGGGGGAACGCTCTGGCTGCCGGGCGAAATGCGGGGTAGGGCTTGCAAGCACACGCACTGCCGTTCTAGCCCCGCGCTAGGAAAGGGCGGGCCGGGGGAACGCTCTGGCTGCCGGGCGACATTCGGGGTAGGGCTCGCATTCACACGCACTACCGTTCAAGTGCCGCGCTAGGAAAGGGCAGGCCGGGGGAACGCTGTGGCTGCCGGGCGAAATGCGGGGTAGGGCTCACATTCACACGCACTGCCGTTCAAGTGCCGCGCTAGGAAAGGGCAGGCCGGGGGAACGCTCTGGCTGCCGGGCGAAATGCGGGGTAGGGCTCACAAGCACACGCACTGCCGTTCAAGTGCCGCGCAAGGAAAGGGCCGGCCGGGGGAACGCTCTGGCTGCCGGGTGACATTCGGGGTAGGGCTCGCATTCACACTCACTGCCGTTCCAGCCCCGCGCTAGGAAAGGGCCGGCCGGGGGAACGCTGTGGCTGCCGGGCGAAATGCGGGGTAGGTCTCACATGCGCATTCACACGCACTGCCGTTCAAGTGCCGCGCCAGGAAAGGGCCGGCCGGGGAAACGCTCTGGCTGCCGGGCGACATTCAGGGTAGGGCTCACAAGCACACGCACTGCCGTTCATGTGCCGCGCCAGGAAAGGGCCGGCCGGGGGAACGCTCTGGCTGCCGGGCGAAATGCGGGGTAGGGCTTGCAAGCACACGCACTGCCGTTCTAGTCCGCGCTAGGAAAGGGCGGGCCGGGGGAACGCTCTGGCTGCCGGGCGACATTCGGGGTAGGGCTCGCATTCACACGCACTACCGTTCAAGTGCCGCGCTAGGAAAGGGCAGGCCGGGGGAACGCTGTGGCTGCCGGGCGAAATGCGGGGTAGGGCTCACAAGCACACGCACTGCCGTTCAAGTGCCGCGCTAGGAAAGGGCAGGCCGGGGGAACGCTGTGGCTGCCGGGCGAAATGCGGGGTAGGGCTTGCAAGCACAAGCACTGCCGTTCCAGCCCCGCGCTAGGAAAGGGCCGGCCGGGGGAACGCTCTGGCTGCCGGGCGACATTCGGGGTAGGGCTCGCATTCACACGCACTGCCGTTCATGTGCCGCGCCAGGAAAGGGCCGGCCGGGGGAACGCTCTGGCTGCCGGGCGAAATGCGGGGTAGGGCTCACATTCACACGCACTGCCGTTCAAGTGCCGCGCTAGGAAAGGGCAGGCCCGGGGAACGCTCTGGCTGCCGGGCGAAATGCGGGGTAGGGCTCGCAAGCACACGCACTGCCGTTCAAGTGCCGCGCAAGGAAAGGGCCGGCCGGGGGAACGCTCTGGCTGCCGGGTGACATTCGGGGTAGGGCTCGCATTCACACTCACTGCCGTTCCAGCCCCGCGCTAGGAAAGGGCCGGCCGGGGGAACGCTGTGGCTGCCGGGCGAAATGCGGGGTAGGTCTCACATGCGCATTCACACGCACTGCCGTTCAAGTGCCGCGCCAGGAAAGGGCCGGCCGGGGAAACGCTCTGGCTGCCGGGCGACATTCAGGGTAGGGCTCACAAGCACACGCACTGCCGTTCATGTGCCGCGCCAGGAAAGGGCCGGCCGGGGGAACGCTCTGGCTGCCGGGCGAAATGCGGGGTAGGGCTTGCAAGCACACGCACTGCCGTTCTAGTCCGCGCTAGGAAAGGGCGGGCCGGGGGAACGCTCTGGCTGCCGGGCGACATTCGGGGTAGGGCTCGCATTCACACGCACTACCGTTCAAGTGCCGCGCTAGGAAAGGGCAGGCCGGGGGAACGCTGTGGCTGCCGGGCGAAATGCGGGGTAGGGCTCACAAGCACACGCACTGCCGTTCAAGTGCCGCGCTAGGAAAGGGCAGGCCGGGGGAACGCTGTGGCTGCCGGGCGAAATGCGGGGTAGGGCTTGCAAGCACAAGCACTGCCGTTCAAGTGCCGCGCTAGGAAAGGGCCGGCCGGGGGAACGCTCTGGCTGCCGGGCGACATTCGGGGTAGGGCTCGCATTCACACGCACTGCCGTTCATGTGCCGCGCCAGGAAAGGGCCGGCCGGGGGAACGCTCTGGCTGCCGGGCGAAATGCGGGGTAGGGCTCACATTCACACGCACTGCCGTTCAAGTGCCGCGCTAGGAAAGGGCAGGCCCGGGGAACGCTCTGGCTGCCGGGCGAAATGCGGGGTAGGGCTCGCAAGCATACGCACTGCCGTTCAAGTGCCGCGCCAGGAAAGGGCCGGCCGGGGGAACGCTGTGGCTGCCGGGTGACATTCGGGGTAGGGCTCACAAGCACACGCACTGCCGTTCAGGTGCCGCGCTAGGTAAGGGCCGGCCGGGGGAACGCTGTGGCTGCCGGGCGAAATGCGGGGTAGGTCTCACATGCGCATTCACACGCACTGCCGTTCAAGTGCCGCGCCAGGAAAGGGCCGGCCGGGGAAACGCTCTGGCTCCCGGGCGACATTAAGGGTAGGGCTCACAAGCACACGCACTGCCGTTCAAGTGCCGCGCCAGGAAAGGGCCGGCCGGGGGAACGCTCTGGCTGCCGGGCGAAATGCGGGGTAGGGCTTGCAAGCACACGCACTGCCGTTCTAGCCCCGCGCTAGGAAAGGGCGGGCCGGGGGAACGCTCTGGCTGCCGGGCGACATTCGGGGTAGGGCTCGCATTCACACGCACTACCGTTCAAGTGCCGCGGTAGGAAAGGGCAGGCCGGGGGAACGCTGTGGCTGCCGGGCGAAATGCGGGGTAGGGCTCACATTCACACGCACTGCCGTTCAAGTGCCGCGCTAGGAAAGGGCAGGCCGGGGGAACGCTGTGGCTGCCGGGCGAAATGCGGGGTAGGGCTCGCAAGCATACGCACTGACGTTCAAGTGCCGCGCTAGGAAAGGGCAGGCCGGGGGAACGCTCTGGCTGCCGGGCGACATTCGGGGTAGGGCTTGCAAGCACACGCACTGCCGTTCAAGTGCCGCGCTAGGAAAGGGCAGGCCGGGGGATAGCTCTGGCTGCCGGGCGACATTCGGGGTAGGGCTCGCATTCACACGCACTACCGTTCAAGTGCCGCGCTAGGAAAGGGCAGGCCGGGGAAACGCTCTGGCTCCCGGGCGAAATGCGGGGTAGGGCTCACAAGCACACGCACTGCCGTTCATGTGCCGCGCCAGGAAAGGGCCGGCCGGGGGAACGCTCTGGCTGCCGGGCGAAATGCGGGGTAGGGCTCACATTCACACGCACTGCCGTTCAAGTGCCGCGCTAGGAAAGGGCAGGCCGGGGGAACGCTCTGGCTGCCGGGCGAAATGCGGGGTAGGGCTCGCAAGCATACGCACTGCCGTTCAAGTGCCGCGCCAGGAAAGGGCCGGCCGGGGGAACGCTCTGGCTGCCGGGCGACATTCGGGGTAGGGCTCACATTCACACGCACTGCCGTTCAAGTGCCGCGCTAGGAAAGGGCCGGCCGGGGGAACGCTCTGGCTGCCGGGCGAAATGCGGGGTAGGTCTCACATGCGCATTCACACGCACTGCCGTTCAAGTGCCGCGCCAGGAAAGGGCCGGCCGGGGAAACGCTCTGGCTCCCGGGCGACATTAAGGGGTAGGGCTCACAAGCACACGCACTGCCGTTCAAGTGCCGCGCCAGGAAAGGGCCGGCCGGGGGAACGCTCTGGCTGCCGGGCGAAATGCGGGGTAGGGCTTGCAAGCACACGCACTGCCGTTCTAGCCCGCGCTAGGAAAGGGCGGGCCGGGGGAACGCTCTGGCTGCCGGGCGACATTCGGGGTAGGGCTCGCATTCACACGCACTACCGTTCAAGTGCCGCGCTAGGAAAGGGCAGGCCGGGGGAACGCTGTGGCTGCCGGGCGAAATGCGGGGTAGGGCTTGCACATTCACACGCACTGCCGTTCAAGTGCCGCGCTAGGAAAGGGCAGGCCGGGGGAACGCTCTGGCTGCCGGGCGAAATGCGGGTAGGGCTCACATCACACGCACTGCCGTTCAAGTGCCGCGCTAGGAAAGGGCAGGCCGGGGGAACGCTCTGGCTGCCGGGCGAAATGCGGGGTAGGGCTCACATTCACACGCACTGCCGTTCAAGTGCCGCGCTAGGAAAGGGCCGGCCGGGGGAACGCTCTGGCTGCCGGGCGAAATGCGGGGTAGGGCTCGCAATCACACGCACTGCCGTTCAAGTGCCGCGCTAGGAAAGGGCCGGCCGGGGGAACGCTCTGGCTGCCGGGCGAAATGCGGGGTAGGGCTCTCAAGCATTCACACGCACTGCCGTTCAAGTGCCGCGCTAGGAAAGGGCCGGCCGGGGGAACGCTCTGGCTGCCGGGCGACATTCGGGGTAGGGCTCAAGCGCACTTCACACGCACTGCCGTTCAGTGCCGCGCCAGGAAAGGGCCGGCCGGGGGAACGCTGTGGCTGACGGGCGAATGCGGGGTAGGGCTTCGCAAGCACACGCACTGCCGTTACAGTGCCGCGCCAGGAAAGGGCCGGCCGGGGGAACGCTCTGGCTGCGGGCGAACTGCGGGTAGGGCTCGCATTCACACGCACTGCCGTTCAAGTGCCGCGCCAGGAAAGGGCCGGCCGGGGGAACGCTGTGGCTGCCGGGCGAAATGCGGGTAGGGCTCACAGCAACCACACGCACTGCCGTTCAAGTGCCGCGCTAGGAAAGGGCAGGCCGGCGGGTAACGCTGCTGGCTGCCGGGCGAAATGCGGGGTAGGGCTCGCAGCACACGCACTGCCGTCCAGCCCGCGCAGGAAAGGGCCGGCACGGGGGAAACGCTCTGGCTGCCGGGCGACATTCGGGGTAGGGCTCGCATTCACACGCACTGCCGTTCAGTGCCGCGCTAGGAAAGGGCAGGCCGGGGGAACGCTGTGGCTGCCGGGCGAAATGCGGGGTAGGTCTCACATGCGCATTCACACGCACTGCCGTTCAAGTGCCGCGCCAGGAAAGGGCCGGCCGGGGAAACGCTCTGGCTCCGGGCGACATTCAGGGTAGGGCTCACAAGCACACGCACTGCCGTTCAAGTGCCGCGCCAGGAAAGGGCCGGCCGGGGGAACGCTCTGGCTGCCGGGCGAAATGCGGGGTAGGGCTCACAAGTCACACGCACTGCCGTTCAATGTGCCGCGCCAGGAAGGGCCGGCCGGGGGAACGCTCTGGCTGCCGGGCGAAATGCGGGGTAGGGCTTGCAAGCACACGCACTGCCGTTCAAGTCCGCGCCTAGGAAAGGGCCGGCCGGGGGAACGCTCTGGCTGCCGGGCGACATTCGGGGTAGGGCTCGCATTCACACGCACTGCCGTTCAAGTGCCGCGCTAGGAAAGGGCAGGCCGGGGGAACGCTCTGGCTGCCCGGGCGAAATGCGGGGTAGGGCTCACAAGCACACGCACTGCCGTTCAAGTGCCGCGCCAGGAAAGGGCCGGCCGGGGGAACGCTCTGGCTGCCGGGCGAAATGCGGGGTAGGGCTCGCAATGCACACGCACTGCCGTTCAAGTGCCGCGCTAGGAAAGGGCCGGCCGGGGGAACGCTGTGGCTGCCGGGCGAAATGCGGGGTAGGTCTCACATGCGCATTCACACGCACTGCCGTTCAAGTGCCGCGCCAGGAAAGGGCCGGCCGGGGGAACGCTCTGGCTGCCGGGCGACATTCAGGGTAGGGCTCACAAGCACACGCACTGCCGTTCAAGTGCCGCGCCAGGAAAGGGCCGGCCGGGGGAACGCTCTGGCTGCCGGGCGACATTCGGGTAGGGCTTGCAAGCACACGCACTGCCGTTCTAAGTGCCGCGCTAGGAAAGGGCCGGCCGGGGGAACGCTCTGGCTGCCGGGCGAAATTCGGGGTAGGGCTTGCAAGTCACACGCACTGCCGTTCAAGTGCCCGCGCTAGGAAAGGGCAGGCCGGGGGAACGCTCTGGCTGCCGGGCGAAATCGGGGATAGGGCTCACAAGCACACGCACTGCCGTTCAAGTGCCGCGCTAGGAAAGGGCAGGCCGGGGGAACGCTCTGGCTGCCGGGCGAAATGCGGGGTAGGGCTCACATTCACACGCACTGCCGTTCAAGTGCCGCGCTAGGAAAGGGCAGGCCGGGGGAACGCTGTGGCTGCCCGGGCGAAATGCGGGGTAGGGCTCACATTCACACGCACTGCCGTTCAAGTGCCGCGCTAGGAAAGGGCAGGCCGGGGGAACGCTCTGGCTGCCGGGCGAAATGCGGGGTAGGGCTCACAAGCACACGCACTGCCGTTCAAGTGCCGCGCAAGGAAAGGGCCGGCCGGGGGAACGCTCTGGCTGCCGGGCGAAATTCGGGGTAGGGCTCGCATTCACACGCACTGCCGTTCCAGCCCGCGCTAGGAAAGGGCCGGCCGGGGGAACGCTGTGGCTGCCGGGCGAAATGCGGGTAGGTCCATCGCATTCACACGCACTGCCGTTCAAGTGCCGCGCTAGGAAAGGGCCGGCCGGGGGAACGCTCTGGCTGCCGGGCGAAATTGCGGGGTAGGGCTCACAAGCATTCAAACGCACTGCCGTTCAAGTGCCGCGCCAGGAAAGGGCAGGCCGGGGGAACGCTCTGGCTGCCGGGCGAAATGCGGGGTAGGGCTCACAAGCACACGCACTGCCGTTCAAGTGCCGCGCCAGGAAAGGGCCGGCCGGGGGAACGCTTCTGGCTGCCGGGCGAAATGCGGGGTAGGGCTTCAGCATTCACACGCACTGCCGTTCAAGTGCCGCGCCAGGAAAGGGCCGGCCGGGGGAACGCTCTGGCTGCCGGGCGAAATGCGGGGTAGGGCTCACAATCACACGCACTGCCGTTCAAGTGCCGCGCTAGGAAAGGGCCGGCCGGGGGAACGCTCTGGCTGCCGGGCGAAATGCGGGGTAGGGCTCAAGCAATCACACGCACTGCCGTTCAAGTGCCGCGCTAGGAAAGGGCCGGCCGGGGGAACGCTGCTGGCTGCCGGGCGACATGCGGGGTAGGGCTCGCATTCACACGCACTGCCGTTCAAGTGCCGCGCTAGGAAAGGGCCGGCCGGGGGAACGCTGCTGGCTGCCGGGCGAAATGCAGGGGTAGGGCTCACAAGCACACGCACTGCCGTTCAAGTGCCGCGCTAGGAAAGGGCAGGCCCGGGGAACGCTCTGGCTGCCGGGCGAAATGCGGGGTAGGGCTCGCAAGCATACGCACTGCCGTTCAAGTGCCGCGCCAGGAAAGGGCCGCCGGGGGAACGCTCTGGCTGCCGGGGGACATGCGGGGGTAGGGCTCACATAGCACACGCACTGCCGTTCAGGTGCCGCGCTAGGTAAAGGGCCGGCCGGGGGAACGCTGTGGCTGCCGGGCGAAATGCGGGGTAGGGTCTCACAGCACACGCACTGCCGTTCAAGTGCCGCGCTAGGAAAGGGCCGGCCGGGGGAACGCTCTGGCTGCCGGCGAAATGCGGTGGAGGTCTCACAAGCACACGCACTGCCGTTCAATGTGCCGCGCCAGGAAAGGTCAGGCCGGGGGAACGCTCTGGCTGCCGGGCGAAATGCGGGGTAGGCTCACAAGCAACACGCACTGCCGTTCTAGTGCCGCGCCTAGGAAAGGGCCGGCCGGGGGAACGCTCTGGCTGCCGGGCGACATGCGGGGTAGGGCTCGCATTCACACGCACTGCCGTTCAAGTGCCCGCGCTAGGAAAGGGCAGGCCGGGGGAACGCTGTGGCTGCCGGGCGAAATGCGGGGTAGGGCTCTCAAGCATTCACACGCACTGCCGTTCAAGTGCCGCGCTAGGAAAGGGCAGGCCGGGGGAACGCTCTGGCTGCCCGGGCGACATTCGGGGTAGGGCTCGCAAGCACACGCACTGCCGTTCAAGTGCCGGCGCTAGGAAAGGGCCGGCCGGGGGAACGCTCCTGGCTGCCGGGCGGACATTCGGGGATGGGCTCACAATGCACACGCACTGCCGTTCAAGTGCCGCGCCTAGGAAAGGGCAGGGCCGGGGGAACGCTCGTGGCTGCCGGGCGAAATGCGGGGTAGGTCTCACATGCGCATTCACACGCACTGCCGTTCAAGTGCCGCGCTAGGAAAGGGCCGGCCGGGGGAACGCTCGGCTGCCGGGCGAAATGCGGGGTAGGGCTCACAAGCACACGCACTGCCGTTCAAGTGCCGCGCCTAGGAAAGGGCAGGCGGGGGAACGCTTCTGGCTGCCGGGCGAAATGCGGGGGGAGGGCTGCACATTCACACGCACTGCCGTTCAAGTGCCGCGCAGGAAAGGGCCGGCCGGGGGGAACGCTCTGGCTGCCGGGCGACATTCGGGGTAGGGCTCGCAAGCACACGCACTGCCGTTCAAGTGCCGCGCCTAGGAAAGGGCCGGCCGGGGGAACGCTCTGGCTGCCGGGCGAAATGCGGTGGGTAGGGCTCGCAAGCCATCACGCACTGCCGTTCAGTGCCGCAGCCAGGAAGGGCCGGCCGGGGGAACGCTCTGGCTCCGGGCGAAATGCGGGGTAGGGCTCGCAAGCATACGCACTGCCGTTCAAGTGCCGCGCTAGGAAAGGGGCAGGCCGGGGGAAACGCTCTGGCTGCACGGGCGACAATGTCGGGGTAGGGCTTCGCAAGCTACTTACGCACTGGCCGTTCAAGTGCCGAGCCAGTAGGAAGGGCCGGCCGTGGGATACGCTCTGGTCTACCGGGCGACATTCAGGGTAGGGCTCACATTCACACGCACTGCCGTTCAAGTGCCGCGCTAGGAAAGGGCCAGGCAGGGGGACAACGCTCTGGCTGCCCGGGCGACATGCGGGGTAGGTCTCACATGAGCATTCACCGCACCTGCCGTTCAATGTGCCGCGCCAGGAAAGGGCCGGCCGGGGGAACGCTCTGGCTGCCCGGGCGAAATTCAGGTAGGGGCTCACACGCACAGCACTGCCGTTCAAGTGCCGCGCCAGGAAAGGGCGAGGGGGGAACGTCTGGCTGCCGGGCGAAATGCGGGGTAGGGCTTGCAGCAACGCACTGCCGTTCCAGCCCAGCGCCAGGAAGGGCCGGCCGGGGGAACGCTCTGGCTGCCGGGCGACATTCGGGTAGGGCTCACAAGCACACGCACTGCCGTTCAAGTGCCGCGCGCCAGGAAGGGCCGGCCGGGGGAACGCTCTGGCTGCCGGGCGAAATGCGGGGTAGGGCTTGCAAGCACACGCACTGCCGTTCAAGTGCCGCGCTAGGAAAGGCGGGCCGGGGGAACGCTCTGGCTGCCGGGCGAAATTCGGGGTAGGGCTCGCATTCACACGCACTGCCGTTCAAGTGCCGCGCTAGGAAAGGGCAGGCCGGGGGAACGCTGTGGCTGCGGGCGAAATGCGGGGTAGGGCTCACATTCACACGCACTGCCGTTCAAGTGCCGCGCTAGGAAGGGCAGGCCGGGGGAACGCTGTGGCTGCCGGGCGAAATGCGGGGTAGGGCTCGCAAGCACACGCACTGCCGTTCAAGTGCCGCGCTAGGAAGGGCCGGCGGGGGAACGCTCTGGCTGCCGGGCGACAT